>VDFB02066434.1:0-12599 GCA_007258455.2 Sequoia sempervirens
GCCATACATTTCAATTGTGAGGCGGTGGATCAAGACATAGATCTTGTGCCAAGCATGGTGATTGTGGACTTCTACCTTCTGTCATATCCTATGCCATATGATTATTACAAAGAGGTCGTAAGTTTGAATTTGAAGGCGTCATATTTGGGGGAGTATGACATGGAAAATGTAAGCGAGGGGAGTTATTAGCATCTTCTGGCTATGCAAGAGTAATGTGAGGTTGCACAGAGACTTGAGGAGGTTCTGTAGAAATTTGAGAAGGCTATGTTGAAATTTGAGGATTGCATCTATTCCAACACTAGAAAATTTTGGCAAATAAATGACTACTTGACTAAAAAAATTATTCACAACAACTAAAAATGACTAAATTCTACTAATTTTTTGCAACTCCGCTATAAATGAGTAAATAAATGACTAATTTGGTTGTTGACTAAAAATTATTAGTCACACAAATAAAAATGACTAAATAGTTAGTCATTTATTTAGTCACAATCCATTTGAATAAATCATTTAAGGAATCAAGAATCGATAGCTTGCCAAAATACTCTAAAAATTTAATAAACACACTCTAAAACTTTCGACGAAATCATATTTTAAAGCATACCCCATGAAAATGGAGTTTTTATTTTAATAAGCATACTCTAAAACCTTTGTCGAAACCTTATTTTCAGGCGTAGCCCACCAAAATGAAGAAGTGTTTCAATAAATAATGACAGAGAATGGTAAGGAGATGTGTGTGATAGGATGCATAGGAATTGTTGCTTATCTCATTCCTTCTCTGCTCAACAAGAGTTACATTGTTCATGCTACTATTTGTAATCCAGGTATTTAATTGACATATATTTGCATAATCTCAAATTCCTTCAGATAATGTGGAGATCTCCTATTTATAGGGTTTAGAATGATTTCTTTTAATTTTAAAAAATAAATAAATGATTTTGAAGTATAGGGTTTAGAATTATTTCTTTTAATTTAAAAAAATAAATAAATGATGTATTTGCCTGTGATTAGATAATGTGGAGATCTCCTAAATCTACCTCAGCACACTGTCCTCTTTGGCACTGTATTCATTACTCCAGCTACTAGGGTTTTGCATGTGACATCTTTAATATCTTCATGACAGTAGCTTTTAAATAGATCTCAGTCTTTACTTTAATCTTTATCATGGTAACCCTTGAGTTCTATAATCCACCTTCAATCTCTCCCAAGAATATTGTCTTAAGCTAGACTGCATAGTATGCATATAAAGCAATTCCTTCATACCTGCCATTGTTCCAAATCACTACTCACCGCCTTGCTTAAAATGTTGCCTCCATAAGCACAATATCATGTTTTAAATCATGTTTTCTAGTGATTGACCATTAAAGTCACTACTTTCATCAAGATACAATGAGATTTTTTTCTTCAAACTCAAGGCATTATGCAAGATAACATTGTGAATTTGTTTGATGTGTATGATTTGAATTTCTTGCACATTTACTGCTTTTCTAACTACCTTTAAGACTGGATATTCCACCCTCAATTGCAATCTCAAACAACTCACTCACTATCACTTGAAGATTCCTTTCATGAGTATCCTTCTATAAAATCAAACTATGCCCTACAAACTGCCTACTTACTTACTACAAGGGACTCATTGTTTTATGGTATTGTGGGTCTTAAGATCCTTCAACCTTATTGTCACTACTTCACAGTCCACAAGGTATTATTCACTATTCTCCCATCTTTTATGATTATCAAAACACTGCTCAAGCATGCAATCCACTACCTCCACTATACAATGGCTAAGAAGAAACATTGAACCCGTGATTACCACTATTGCGCACGATGCATTATTTCTTTAATTTCATTTCCTTGTCTAACACTATCAATAGCATTTGAAAAACCCTTAAGGTCAGCAAGGGGGTAAGGAAAATCATTATTAAAATCTCCACTTTACTATGCAAGGTTTGAGCTTTATTATCTTGTCACTGTTTAGCCTCTTTTTGACTGTCACACCTCAAGTAGCTGCTATTCTTCTTACCATAGATAGCATTTACAAATTTCACTAAGCTGCATAGTGTGCTTGTTATTGGCTACAATCTTTAGATTGGAAGATTTTGTTATTGGCTACAATGTCTCAATATTTTTGGTATTGCAACCTCACTAATCCATTCTGGTCCCATGGTTTATGTTTCTCTGAGGCCTAAGGTTTGTACCTAGTCATGCACTCTTACCAATGCTTATGTTGGTGGTAAAAGCAACCTTAAATCTTGGGTCAAAAATTAGTTGTCATGTAATGAGGGTTGTGATTATTGATCTTGGATTGTATCCACAGAGTTATTATTGGGAAGCTTGTTTTTGATCATTAAGGTATGTAAACCTGATCAAGGAAATGTATCCTATATAGCATGGGTCTTTCTTTAATACTTTCAATAATGGTTATTAGTAGATCACATTATTATAGTTTGTGGTAACCCAAGATTGCATTCAAGTATGTAACAAACTTGGTTTGTAGTTTAAGTTGTACACATTTAAGTAACATTCATAAGGTTTAGAAAATCTTGATCACTCTCTAGAATATCCCATTAAACATGGGTTGTGCTTGAATGCACTATATAATTGATATAACACAACCAGTCTGCATATCAACCAAAGTTATAGGCTCTTTATTGTAGCAAGAGGTAATTTCTCTTGGATCATGCTATCATTATATCGTAACCTATTAAACTTGAGTCAACCTGAATGCACCCAATGATGATTAACACCTAATTGTGATGATAGTGATTTGTACGTGAATTGTGCTCATATGAGTACCTCTATTTCTATCACAACATAGCCACATTAAACTTGGGTCACACATGAATGCATTGTGTATTTTTTATAGCACAATTGTGCCACATGGCCAATAGAGTTATGGATCACATAATTACAGTCACAAGAATTTGTTCCTCGGTTGTTCTCTTATGGTGATTCCATTACCATTACAGCATAACCCTTTGAACTTATATTGCTCAAATCCTTAAATTGCTTATTTTCTCTTTGGATGGATGGCTTCATGGATTTTATGTGATTTATACAACTTTTTTTTATAGTAAATGACATCAAATTCTTTTTGAAATTGAAATGATTTATTAATTGTGGTTTTATGATGATTTTAAGTTTTATTTAGAAGGGTTTAATATGTTGCATTTTTATGTGTAGGAAGAATATATTGTGATGCAATGTTCGAGTATGGATGGTTCGGGAAAAATTGGATTGCTATCAGTGACATAACCAAGTTGGAGAGTACCTTGAACCAGTCTGAAACACTTCTGGGTGTTTTCGCTTGGAAGTAGAACTTGAGTGTAGGAATTTCCACATATCTGACAGAGGAAATTCCTTTATTCTAAAGATAAAATCATAAATATGTTGGTCCAATTTGACATCCAACTTGAGATCTTTAATATCTGATAGAGAAAGTTTGTACATTCTAAAGATAAAATTGTAAATTTGCTGGCCCAATTTCAGATCTAATTTGAGGTCGTGAAGCTTCGACAGAGAAGGTTCCTACATTCTAAAGATAAAATCATAAATATTCTTGGTCCAATTTGAGATCCAATTTGAGGTCATGAAGCTCTAATAGAGAAATTTCCTACATTCTAAAGATAAAATCATAAACTTGCTTGGTCCAATTTGAGGTCCAATTGTAAGGATTTGTCTTTTTAATTATACTTTCTACCATTTGCATTGATACAAATTGTTACTTTAGAATTATGGTATTTCTTTTCTTCTAATTTTTTCAACCCTCATTTCAAGGAAGAGCTCTGAAGATGGTTTCTTCAAATGGAGACTACACTTTTCCACTATCTGGTAAGGCCAATTTTTTTCAATTGTTGCTTGGGTAGAAACTCGAAGCTATCCTCGACACCTGGTAAAGTTATGGCTAACAGCAGGATCTACAGGTTGAGAAAGTTCTTCATGGATGAAATTGGGAATAAAATTCAGAATGGAAAAGAGAGTGGAAAAGTAGAATTTGATGAAACTCTTGCAAAGTTCAAGTTAATGGCCGATGCTTTTGTTCATTGTTATGATAGGAAGATTCTAAGCAGTCATCGAATAATGCGTTTTACCATGATTTTGAGAGCAATTTTACATCTGATGGGGCTATCTTAGATCAAATAAATGAAGCAAACAATTGTAGAAAGAGCCGACAATTTATAATTTGAAACAATGGTATATGAACAACTATTTAGCCTATTTGTTATGCTACAACAATTAACTACACATTAGAACATATCCATATCAACATAAAAAAGCAGGTGCAATTCACCTCAAACTCTATTATGGTAATTGCTTTGTAAGGAAGTTTGCACTCCATGAACATTCTTTGTGCACATCAGTATGTTGGTTATTATCTCGACCTCCTTTGTGATCAAAAGAATGGTGAAGTTCATTGCATAACTCATGACCATTTTGCAGTGTTATGATCCAGTGCTCTTTTACTTCTTACCCACTGTGTTCTCAATCACCATGTACAAATGACTTAGAGGACATATCTCTATCACCATTTGACAGTAACTTTCATTGTTTTTGGATTGTTTGTTATAATCCAATCACTATTTGACAGTGTTCTTCCTTTCTCATTCCTATAGGATAGAGGACAATTCACAGTTTGCAACTCTCTAACAATGATCACCAAGTGGATTTTTATCAAATATTGTAGTTGCAAGTTCCACTTTGGATCACCAAATCCTTCAAAAAAAACTTCTGCACAACCACCACAACACTGCATAGTTGTTGTTAGGCCTTCGCAGTGATGCAAATGACTCATTAAGACCTCCATGCTACCCTGTCACACTCTTTTCTCTTCCTTGTTCCATCTTTGTTTGGGTTTCCTAGATCATTGTACAAATCGTAATCATACACTCTATCCCACTCTTCTCTCTTCCCTGTTCCATCACCTATCAGGCTTGTCAGCTCCTCATTCCTCCACTTGAACAAAGTTGGAGGAGTCTCACAAGGGAGATAACTCTACAAAACAAAACAACTTTCTTATGGATCTTTTAATCTACAAAAAATAAGCTTTACAGTCAAAAAAATCTATCATAATGATCTATGTGTACCCTGTTGCAAAAAAAGATTTGGTCTTTTTTATAGTGAGATGCAAGATACACCCAAGAATAGATATAAAAATATCAGATTTTTAAACCTTCAGATCTTTGAGATCGTTGCAGATTTTATTTGATTTTTGTATAGTTGGACAGATCTAAAAAATTGTTTCTTGAAAATGATGTAAATAAAAATGTTATTTGTTCAAAATAATCTAAGGGTGTTATTTTTCACTTGCACAAAAAAAAAATGTCTACCTTAAAATAACCGTTAAAATTATCATTTTGTTAATCATAATATTTCATTGTATATTTGTATTTTGTTAGATTGTATTGGATAGTTAATGGTTAAGTTTTTTTTTAAAAAAAAAAATCAGCATAATATACTTTCCATGTACTTTTCATCACTTGTAAATCTAAATTTTTGCTACTTTTTGTGATCATCAAAAATAGAGATGATTTTAGTCTCTGTGAAATATTTTCATGCATGTTTGAGATCTCTTCAAGGTGATGAAAAATGCCCTAGGGTTTGGTAGGGTTTTGAGTATCCTTATTGTTTTGATGGTAATGTTGTCACTAAGTTCTCTCCTTGTGCAAATATAGTCACCTGAGAAACTGCCACGATGCTCTTGATTGTAAATTACTTTGTTCTCCTTACCTTCTCACTATAGGTCTGATTCTTCAACTCTACCAACTACCCTTCCTTCTCAGTGTCTTTTCATGCTCTTTGATCTATTATCTTATGAATTTATTCTTATGACTCTGAAAGCTATCACTAGGTCTATTATGACTATTAGGTCTTTGAGGGTATATGATTTTCTACTATGAACTCTTAGATTGTTGTGGCAATTTTTCATAATACTACCATACCGCCAAGAGCCAAGAGGCGTGGTGTACTATAAGCGGTAACATCTGCATTACCCGCAGTGAGCAATATAAATTTGTGGTATGGTGGTAAAATCCGTACTTCTCATGGCCAAATCCCAAAGGCCAAGAGACACAATACGATTGTGGCGGTAACATCCTACATTACCGAGAAGGCGATTAATAGTTTGGTACGGTGTAGCGATAACATCCTACACCATCGCAAGGATCATGTCAAAATGGTGTGGTGTAGCGGTAACATCCTACATCATCACAAGGATCATGTCAAAACGGTGTGGTATCGCAATTAAACTATAAAACGAAATGTCACATTTCTTTAAGGATTTTTTTGAAATAGTTCGCTTGCCTTGTGTATATTGATTCCACTTTTTCATGTATGTCTAGCAGGGCACTTGCAACTACAACATATGAAAAAAAATCCCTATTGTTATGCTTTGATGGATGTCCCTTCGTTATTATTGGATATTTGATGTGGTGCACATTATTATAGTGTAAGCCTATTTTTCAAATTGTTTCCATTTAGCATCACCCAATATTCTCCACTTAAGAACATTGTCATTTTAAAATGATGATGGAAATGGTTCACATCTCTCGAGAACAATTTCTGCTTGCAACAATCTTGGAGATGAATTTAGATCTGATGTGAAAATCGAGAACATACTGAAGGTTCTTAACAACTCTATGGTTGTACCGGGGGCCATGTTTAACAAACCAATGCAATTGCTAACTTTTTCACTATGGTAGGAAGATAAATGATTCCCTTTTTCTTCTATTCCACAACATTAAAGTAAAAGTCTTGAATGGAAATACATGCCTTCATTTTCCAAACCAATTTCTCCAATTTTGCATAGATCTCCCATGTTTGTGGATGTGATATGTCTCCTACACAAAAAAGTATGTACCATTTTATGCCCTCCAATCCAACTACATGCAGGTATCTTTTTAATTCCTCTATCTTTCATCAATCTCCTTACTTTTTGAACCTCACCACACCTACCTGCTTCTACATATATGTTTTAGAGAAGAACATAAGTTGCAGCATTTTTAAGATCCAACTAAAAAAGCAATTTTGCTAGAATACTCAACCTATATTCATATATAATCCATAGGAACCAAAGGTTTAATTGGCATCTCAGTAATAATGTTTAGGGTGTCCTCAAGATAGCCAGCATAGGCATGAAGGTCAATCATGCACACCTAATGATCAACTATATGTGTAATGCAATAAGGGTTACTGACATGTGAAGTATGTGCATCCCTCATCCACTAAACCTGCATGACTGCATGCATCTAGAACACAAGCAAAGCTTACAATGTCGGTGTTCCAGAGTGCTTCATTAATTCAAAGGTTTTGAGAGCTTCCTTGAAAAATCCATTTTGTGCACATTTTTCAATCATATCATTCATTCCATGAGATGACATCTCTTTGAGGCATTCTGTCAAACAATTCATTTTGTACTACATTTTGGTGTCAAATCTTTGGTAATTATGGTTAGTTTTATTACATTCAAGTTTTAAATTCTATCAAATTATATAAAGTAAATAGATTGATGGTTGTTTGGATAGTGAAATTAGCTCTCTTATAAATTAACTAAAATATCTAGAAGGATTATTTTAATTAAAGAGGATTTTGTGTTTATTTTTGTAATAATGATTAACAATGATTTTATAGTGCAACTAGCTTGCTATTTTCATTCAAGATACAAGTCATCAAAGTCAAGCACATACCAAGAAGATGGTACTCTACTTCAAACCCTCAACCTCACTTCTAGTTTAGTCTGCTTACATGGGGATATTAAAAAAGTTCCTAAAAAATTAATATATATCATTTTTTGTTTGTGAAGGAGAATCCTATGAGATTCAATAGGGTAGTGGATCAATATCTGATTTCTTAAGTAAAGATGATGTCATAGTTGGGAAACTTGTTGTGAAACATCAGGTTAGTAATTTTTAGATGTTAAGGCTTCTCAGTTGGATATCAAAGATTTGTTCTCATCAACTTAATTTGGAATTTATGTATAAATGGATTCTTCCATGGCACAGATCTTTACTCAAACAACACATGAACCATGGTTGACATTTTTGTTGTCTAATTAAGTTTGATGGCATTCTTGGGCTTGGTTTCCAAGAAATTTTGGTTGATAATGTTGTTCTAGTCTGGTTAGTGTGATAGCCTTCATTCTATAATTTGAGCATATCACCTTTCTTCAACTTTGAACAAGGTTTTGAAATCAAGGGTTCAATATGCATATTTCAGGCCTACATTGAACACTCTGTTTAAGGCATTTATTGACAAGGCTACAGTTTTTCAATTGATTTATCTTTCTATTGTGTTTGGACTTTTGTAAACTTGCAATATACAATGCACTTTTATTCTTTTTGAATTGAGACTAATAGTATTTTTTTTGGTTGTATTGAAGCACAACTTCATTCATAATGGAAAAGGAAGCACCATGTTGCTCATATCAAATGGCACGTTGTATATAAAGGAGGAAATATTCTATTTGGGTTATTGTTGACTGCATTGAAGGAGAGAGCTTCATATATGGGACACGATCAACACTCTCCTTCTTGGATTCTACACGTTACAACTTGCTCCAAGAAGATTTCCCACATTGTAGAAGTTTTAAGAGATGAAAGGGGCATGTACTCACATTGAAGGGCTTCAAGCATGCATTTCCATCATTGCAAAAAAAAAAATGGAGAATTTTATTTCTGCAATCATTTATGTGCAATATTGTAACTCATATTTTCAATTTTGTGATTGCAAATAACAATTGTAATACTCTTTCTAAGTTGTAATTAGAACACCTTTCTTTTATTAATAAAGTTCATCGATTTTTCCTTCTCAATGACTATCTTATTATGTGCAATTGATGATTGATGTGTATTTTTGTGTTTTATGCTTAAATCCTCAAATATCAGTCAATTAAAATGACTAACTATACCACTAATTGACATCAATTAATAATTAAATTGACAAAAATTAGTAAACAGTGAATAAAAATGACCAAATAAGTGACCAGTTAACAAAAATCAATAACTAAATATATCAGTGAATAAAAAATGACTAAATAAGTGACCAAATTATATCAATCAATGACTGAATCAACAACTAAATAAGTGACCAATTAAATATATCAATGAATAAAAAATGACTAAATAAGTGACTAAATTACAGCAATCAATGACTAAATATATCAATGAAAAAAAATGATTAAATACGTTACCAGATTACAACAATGAATGAATAAATCAACGACTAAATATACTACCAAATCAATCAATCAAAACAAACAATAAATGACTAAAAATGGTTTAGTCATCAATCCGGTCGTGTTATATGACTAGCAATAAACTATTAATGGTCACATGACCAAGTTCAGTCATTTATAAGTAGTTTTTAGTAGTTTTTTCAGTCATATATTGTTGTTTTTGTACTGGTGCAATTTGGATGTTGACTTGTATTTTCATACATGGCTACAACATGGAAGTTGGCATACTTTGTGTGTTTGGTGCCACATTTGGATGTGAAAACTACAAATAGGTTTTAAATACATCACTTCTATTTGAGATGTCATCTATAGTCATAAATTCTTTCACTCACAACCCCTATTCTTGTAGACTAGGCATTATTTTATCATTGAAGATTACATCCTCGCTACGAGTGACCTATTTTGCAGCGGGATCCCATAGTTGATAACCATATTTATCATAATTGTATCCAACAAAAATGCATCTTTTGGACTTGACATCCAACTTCATTCTTTTCTCTTATGGAATGTGAACAAATGATTCACACCCAAACATTGAAAAATGATTAATTCATTTTCCCAACCATTTCTCCTTCAAAATTTTGAAATCCAAATGAGGTGATGGACCTCAATTGATCAAATATATTATTGTATTAATAGCCTTTTCCCATAATTCTTTACCCAATCCTAGATTAGAGAGCATGCTAGGAGCTCTCTCCAAGAAATTGTTTGATTCAAGCTCTCAACTACACTATTTTCCTTGAGGGGTGAAAGGGATAGTCTTAATCTGTAGTATACCACTTTTTGCACAAAATTTATCACACTTCAAAGAACAAGATTTTGCATCGTTATCCATTTTAAAGAATTTAATATTGTGCTCAATTTAATTTTCAACTAATGCTTTAAAATTATTTAAGATGTCAAATACATCATATTTACATTTCAGCATATACACTCAAACTTTTCTAGTGCAATCATTAAGAAAAGTAATAAAATAATTAAACCCACCAATAAAAGTTACCTTTGTGGGACCAAATACATCAGAGTGCACTAACTCCAATAGTATTTCCTTTATGTCACATCCTTGAGTAGAGAGGTTGATTGTTGGCAAGAGGAATGGGGCCAGTACATTTCAAAAGGATCTATAACCTGGTATTCCCTGAGTAGTCATTTTATACCCTAGAGGATATAGTAAGAGAAACAAGCACATGCAGGAGGAATCTATAAGGGATACATAACCTAAAGTAGTGTACTTAGCAAAAGAAATTATTCAGATATCCACAACACATATGTCTTCCTTCTAACTCCTTCCAGAATATATATAGTATATCAGAACAGATACAATAGGACGGTTCTAGTCTCTGCTCCATTAATCTACTAGTATTATATTCAATTACATTATCATTTCCTCATATCTATCTCTATTTCTATTTATTACATAAATATATATACATTTTTTCCTCTGAAGGGATGTGACTTCTTCCTAGTGGCCATTGCCTCTATCAGTACCGCGGTCTTCTACCAGTATGCTCTATTTTCACCCTTTCACCTACCAACATCATCCTCCCTTTTAAAATGTCCTCAAGACATATTGCTCAAGGAAGGATGCTTTGATATTCCACCTTGATTTATGCCAATGTAGCCACCCAATGTGCTTGTGCCTGAAGGAGTGTAACAATTTATGCTTGGAATTGGGCTAGCATCTGTGTGGCTTCTAATAGAGCATTGGGAATCATAATACTATTGGATATGTTTTTCACTAATCTCTCATAATCAACTAGAGGTACCTCAGCTCATTGTTGATTATCTCCCTCAACTATTGTAGTTGTTCCTTGAGCAGTTCTCTTTGTATGTGGAGTTGTTGGAGCTATATGTGCAAGTGATCTATGTTGTCCCTTGTTATGTCGATGGAATCTTGCAAGGGGTCATAACACATTTGTTTTATCTACTCCTCTTCTTGTGTGACCCGATCTCGAAGGTTCTTTATTGTATTCAGCCATTGTAAGCAAAAGTGATAGATTACTTTGGTAGCCTTAATGTTGTTCTCGGTCTGTTGAATTTGTACCTTTAGTTGAGTTTGTGTGGAAGCACATCTCTTGATCAACTGTTGGGTGTTTTGCTAGATAAGCTCATTCTGAGTTTCTTTTATGATGCTCCCCTTTTGTGATATCAAATCAGTTTGTATGTTGATGACTAGTTGTTGTAACTATTGTGGAAAAGGGAGGGTTTGATCTTTGGAAACCTAGGGAATAGCCTTTTTCAATGTGTCTATGGATTCCTCGAGCTTCTCAATTTTTTGTACTTGTTTCTTATAGGAGCTCCTCTCTAGAATTCACATGAAAAATGTCTCCCAATTGTATTTTTTGAATTGGTGTTGTAGACACCTAAAAATGACCTAGGCTTGCGAGCACTATTTTACCACTTTTCGTCCTAGCATAATTATGACACTTTAATTATGTTCCTAACCCATCTTTAACTATTAATTAAATAATTCACAATTATTTAATTAATTCAGGGTCTTCTATTCTTCTTGATTATTAAATAAATAAATTGTATTTATTTAATGAGTTCACTAATTATCTAAAGTCAACTCATAATTAAATAAAGTTCTCATTTTATTTGATTAATCTTTGTCATTAATGTCCTCTTGATTATCAAATAAATATATTTTAATATATTTATTCAATATGTTACTAATTCCTAAATCCTCTCTTTTAGTTAAATAGATTTGGTAATTTATTTAATTAATTAACCACTTCTTCTAAATTAAATAATTATTTTTAATTATTTAATTGTTGTATGTGACACTTCTTTATTTTTGAATAAAGAAATTTATTTAAAAATGTCTCACATAGTTAACAGATTCTTCTTTTAGTAATTAATTTCAAAAATCAATTACTCATTATCTCACAAAATCCATATTTTGAATTAATTTAATTCAAAATGGAAATATTCTTCTACAAATCAAGTAATTTCTAAAATTATTGATTTTCTAAAATCCCATCTTCTTATCTTCTGATTTTTGCTAATTTCATCTCAACTGTCACATTCATTCTTGATTTAATTTATTTAATTAAATATTATTCACACATTTGGGCATTTTTCCCTAACCCTAATTGAGAGTTGCCATTTTGAATCTTAACCATTGATTCTAGGGCATTTTCTCAATCTCTCATCTCATCCGTCCGTGCAAAATTGCATTTTCTATAAAATGACAATTTTGCTCTCATTTCAAGGATCTTAATCTTGATCTTAATCTTAATCTTAATATTAACCTTGATCTTGAATTTCTTAAAATCATTTTAGATTCCTTGTTTATTGTCATTTTCTTGCATTCTAGCCATTAGTATTTGAATATTTGCACTTAGATTTCATTTTCTATTTGCATAAA
>VDFB02066435.1:0-10040 GCA_007258455.2 Sequoia sempervirens
TAAATCACACATGGATTTAAGGTGACTGCTTCTATGGTTTGCACCGTTTCAATCAATGAAGAAAAACCCATAGCTGAGATGACTGATGATTTTATATGCACCACCTTAGACTGGTGGCTGCCCAAAAAATGTGATTATGGGATTGCATTATTTGTATCGATTCTTGTTCTATGAGAAGTGTTTGAAATCGCTTGTTTTGCTTGTTTATCCAGGATGGCGATAAAATCATCATGTTTAGGCGGTACTTTCTACTTTCATGGATAGGGTGCAAAATCTCAAAGAGTTCCTGTTTATGTCTTGCGAGTTAGAACAACACTTTCACCATCATGGGTTTTGGAGAAATCGTTATACACCCTATGATATATTTCAGATGTAGAAAGTCCAAAGACTGAAGGAAATTCTTTATTGATTATTAAACTTTTTACAATTTGTGTCATTTATGGAGTGTTTGGGTGTGCATGTGCGAATGTAGCTAGCTGCCCCCATCCCCAAAATTTAGGATTTTTTAGATGTAGAAAGTTCTAAATTTGATCTATATTAGCATACATGCATTACGAAATAAAACCTTAGTTTAATTACTTTTCCTCATTTAAGATTTCATTTTCCTTCTTTCACAAGTATAATAATTATGCATATGATTTCTAGAGCTATCAAAATTGAGAATTTATGATCAACAAATTGACTTATAAAAGAATAACTTAACAAAATCTACTATGCTGACGTTTATGCAAAAAAAATTTCTTATTTTTGTTAGTTAAATAGATTCCACAATAGAACTAACCTCTGAAATATATATAAATTGATCTACATATGCACAATTAAAATGTTCAGTAGGGAAGACACTAGTATGCAACCCAAGTTAAACAACCTAGAAACAATTAAATTGAATTAGATAATATGAAGTATCTTATATGTAAAAGGTCCAAACAATTTTAAGACGCTTATGAATTAGCCATATTTGATATAAATATCAACTGAATGACTATGGAGCTCTTCTGCTCGGGGGAGGTTGGGAGTCCTTATGCTTCCTTAAATGTGACTTAGATAATGAAGTAATATCTAAAATGCTAAATGGGTACACCATCCTTGAACAAAAAAGGAACAAAGCTGAACTTCTTTGGTACATTATGACATTGGAGGTCTATCCGTGCAATAGTTCTAAATTAAGAGTTACCCTCACTTGAGAGATAACCTTAAAGAAAAATCATTTTTGTAACTCTTGTGAATATTTATCCCTAACTTCATTCAACAATTGGATATCACATTGGCGCCTTACCCTTCGTATGCTAATAAACCGAGACAGGCACATCATTAAAATTTTTCTTTTCTAATAGCAAGGATCAATTCATACTGGCTAAGGACAAATTATAATAAGTGTAGTGAAGCCCTAAACAATGGAAGAAGCAAACCATTAAATGTAATACTTACATAGAAGCGAAGAGAAAGGGAAGAGTCAACTAAAATCCAAAAATAACCGTTGATATGATTGTTGTAAGAAGCATTGTAACGGAAGTTGAGTATACCTGTAAAAATTAGGTGGATGTTAGATACAACATCAAAGGGGAGTCATCTGGACAAAATAATACTAACAGGTTAAATGTAAAAGAAATGTACCTTAACAATATTATCTGCATATTTCATTACCATAGATACTGCAATCACAGTGCAAAGAAGTGATACAAGATCAAATGTAATCATATAATTGAGGAAATAAAAAATAGATTATTTTGTTAAGCATCCACCTTGAGAAATGTAATTGGTATGAAGCCCAGAAAAAATAATGTACCTAATAGCATGGTTGATAATCATGCATACAGTGATGAGTGAATAACCATGGAAAGATCCCCTGAAAACCCCCAACATTACTTCATATGAGATATGATTATATTTGTATAAACTGTACTGTTGGTCCTCCAAAGAATGTAAAAGAAAAGGGAATTTTCTTTGTGACAATATAACCAACACTATTCTAGTTGATATCTATGACAGATCCATACTCCGTAGAAAGAAAAGCATTAAATTTAAACATATACAGTTTAACATGTGCACAAAGTACTATATAATGTTATTAAAGTGGAGTGCAAAAGACACTTCCATACTTGTTCATAATCTTGTTGTGATCCTGTGTAAGCATAGCTCCAACATTGAAAATCATGCGAAAGATATAAAACCAAAAATTCTGCACATTGATATTTCTTGAAGGTCACTTTTTAATGATCAGCTGATAAGATAGAAGAGGAGATAATGGTCATGTTAACTTATTCTCTTAAAACAAACTTTCATCAACAATTTAAAATCTATGGACCTTCAAATTCCTAGGAGTAAAAGGGTCATAATAGGCCTATCATGCTCAGTGTATGTTAAGAATAAAAACAAATATACTATAAGCAACCAACCAAACATGCAAATTAGTCAATTTTGTCTAGAAACATTATAGTAATTTGGATGGTTATATTTTATCTATACAATGAAAAAAATTTCCAGTACAAGGTTTTCCCTATACCTCAGTGTAAACACGAGCAAAGCCACTCAATAGTCTCATCACTTGCAACAAAGGAATATCACGTAATTTAAACATAAAATAACTCTATCATCTTAGCAAAATGAAGCGAAGCTTGAGATGATTTCATTATCCACGAGTTACAAGGATGATTAAAACTCAAATAAATTAATTAGCTTACAATATCCATCATCCAACCCTGAAGCGGGGACTATAAAACACGGTCAGACCTACACCAATAGATTATTCTATTAGAAATAATGTAATTGAGGCTTCTCAATAAATGTTGTGCAATAAACAATCATAAGTGCTATGCAACATTTCAATTCTTTGTCTAGTTTATCTAAAGCACTTAAAAAAAGGTATTTTGTTTGAACAATCCATTTTAGAGCATTGCTAGTTGTCAATATAAAATGAAGATAATTCTTACACCATCTCAAAATTGTACAACTTCCCATTATAATACAAGAGAACCAAAGAAAATGTGTAAACCGTATTGAAATATAACAACTCCCAATCATAATATACAAGAACCAATACACCCTCAACAAATATTTTATTAGTTATATTAAATAGTTAAAACGTTTAGGTATGACAAGCAAAACTGAAGTTTAGGACTTGAAAAGAAGAAAAAATGACATGGGAAAAAGGATTGCAAAAAACTAAAATATAGATAGCACAAAATAGGTGGCTTCTAAATCCTATATTATAAGTGTATTAATCAAAATTAGAAAAGCTCCAAGGATACAATCATATTTTCAAAAATTAACAAACTTATATGGAATTGTATGAATGATTGGAATGTTTCCTCTTATAAACAAGTGATGCAAGCGTCGAGTTTCTACCGGAGAGCATTATGCATTTTGATTTAAAGGAGAAAGCAGATGAAAAAGTAGTGACCAAACTTAGAATTTCAACTGCTTTTAGTTTTGTTTAAATATAGTTTTTTATGGTCATATCAAAAAAATTTATGGAAAGGGTTCTAAGGCATATAGAAGTGGATAACAATAATCAACTCAATTATTAAATATTATTTTAAAAATAAATCTTGTTCCTGATGATATAATAGTCAGGGCACCTCTTGACATGTATACTAAAGGAGGAAATTTACAAGAATCTTTTAAGCTTATGATAAATGGATAAGCAAAGAAGGAATACGGCATGCTATGACTGTTCATATACCTATTTCTTGTTTTAGAAACAACAATATTCAAGAGGTCAAGAAACCTTCAGACAGGATGCCAGATAATGGTCGAAAGCTTCATATCTCAACTTACACATGGCTGAATGATGAAAATTATGGAAAAAGTAGTAAAAAGGAAGCTATCAATTGGACAATAAGGACTTATATATGACAATTCTTGGAAAGACTAGAAAAGAAATTCTACAAATTGCAGACATGTAGAGTACATGGGTAGTCAAACAAGGAAGTATGCATCTGTGCATGGCATAAAAATCCTTATCCTACACCACAAGTAGTCATATTCTAGTTCAAACTCATTGAGGAAACATGTCCTATTATCATTCTAGAGGCAATATATAGGCATATCTATAGTCTTTTATGCATTAAAATAACTCTGATATGGCTATAGCATTGCCTTAATGTTAAAGAATGCTACTAGTGTAATTTGCTGGCACGTTATAGTATAGTTTCACCCTCAATCATAATTTTCTTGTGTACTTTAAACATCATCATAAATATTTCTAATGAAAAGAGTAAAGAATACTACAATATCTAAACATGAAAACTGGAACCTCCAACACGTTTAATGAAATTACATCCATCATGACTTGCACTATTGCAATAAATTTTAGCTTCATCAAGAAAGTTTAGACAATAAAGGTGTAACCATAGAATAATGCTTCTCTCTTGTCCCAAAATCTATTAGAGCACCAAATTGATAATTTTTGTATCCAAGAGGTGGACTTGTGATTCTCCTATTAGCAATTTCACATAATGAAATACATTAAAACTTGACTTTGATATGACTGTAGCATTGGTTAAATGTTAAAGAAGGTTAGTGGTATAATTTTCTAACATGTTGCAACACAATTTCACATTCAAGCATAACTCGTTTGTGTAATTTAAACATCATCATAAATCTTCCTAATAAAAGAGTAAATAATATTACAATATTTGAACATGAAAAATGAAACCTTCAACAATTTTAATGTTACATCCATAATGACTTCCAATACATTAAGTTGCTGTTTGATACTCTTTGCACCAATGACATTCAATATCTTTAGCACATTGAAAATAAATTATCCCAAGATGCAATAATAGGAGCATGGTTCAAGACAAAACCTGATGCTAGGAAAGATCCAAAGAGCAATACCCTTATCATTGCATTTGATGGCGTTAATGATACATGAATTTTAAGGTTCAGTGCACATAATGGAGTTACCATCCATATCGTTCCTAGCTGCTTACGATCTAATCAAATATATAAAATTACCATAAGTTCTCCTTAAGGATCCACCTCCACGTTTTACCAACTATAAAATCTTTTCTCTAACATGAACGGTAGAGCTATAGACTTAAAATCCTCAAGTAAAAATTTGAACCATTGTATTTTTATCATTTGAATTTCAGGTATTGGGAGTTTAAAGGCCTTTCAAAAGTAAGCAAACTGCATATTATATGTTATCAGGTTTAAAAATATCTATGTATAAAGAATTAATCACTCTTTCTAGTCATTTGGAAACCCACATTATAACATATAGGCTTATGATACAAATAAATGCTAGATATATTAATTCTTTACTTCATATAATTATAATCTTACAATAAGATCAATCGGACAAAGGTTTTGTTAACATTTTTTGTACCACTCCGAGAGATTTTATTACATCAGAATTGTCTGATAGGTCTTTAGGGAGCCTTACCTTATGTCTCATATGACATAAAAGTACTTGCAAGAGGGAAAAATAAACTTCCAACTCTTTAATTCTCAAGCCAAAAGAAAAGGGAAAAAGTTAAAAGAAGTCCTAATAACTTGTATATGCATAAGAACAATGGTTTTGAGGAGGAAGTTCCCCAATCTACAAGAGTTAAAGGAAGTTGGAAAAAGGTGGGTTTGGTCAGGTATATGTTGGCCGAAGGGTAAGTGGTGGTACAAAATGCACAGGCCCAGATGCTGTAGAGGTACTTATATCATTTGCTCAAAGAATGTAAGATGATTAGTATATTTCCTACAATATAGTTGCTAGTTGTGGCACTATATCTTATGTAGGTTTTTCTTGAAGGGATTATGCTTATAATATCCATGGGTTTCTGTTGTTTATGTATTTGGGTTTTGACTACCTGTTGGAACGTATTCTTCCACTGCTAAATCACACATGGATTTAACGTGACTGCTTCTATGGTTTCCACCGTTTCAATCAATGAAGAAAAACCCATAGCTGAGATGACTGATGATTTTATATGCACCACCTTAGACTGGTGGCTGCCCAAAAAATGTGATTATGGGATTGCATTATTTGTATCAGTTACTGTTCTATGAGAAAGTGTTTAGAAATAAACCTGTTTTGCTTGTTTATCCAGATGACGATGGAAATCCTCATGTTTTTAGGCCAGTACTTTCTACTTTCATGGATAGGGTACAAAATCTCAAGAGTTCCCTGTTTATGTCTTGCAGAGTTGAAGACAACACTTTCACCATCATGGGTTTTGGAGAAATTGTTATACACCCTATGATATATTTCAGATGTAGAAAGTCCAAAGACTGAAGGAAATTCTTTATTGATTATTAAACTTTTTACAATTTGTGTCATTTATGGAGTGTTTGAGTGTGCATGTGCGAATGTAGCTAGCTGCCCCCATCCCCAAAATTTAGGATTTTTCAGATGTAGAAAGTTCTAAATTTGATCTATATTAGCATACATGCATTACAAAATAAAACCTTAGTTTAATTACTTTTCCTCATTTAAGATTTCATTTTCCTTCTTTCACAAGTAGAATAATTATGCATATGATTTCTAGAGCTATCAAAATTGAGAATTTATGATCAACAATTTGACTTATAAAAGAATAACTTAACAAAATCTACTATGCTGACGTTTATGCAAAACATTTTTCTTATTTTTGTTAGTTAAATAGATTCCACAATAGAACTAACCTCTGAAATATATATAAATTGATCTACATGTGCACAATTAAAATGTTCAGTAGGGAAGACAGTAGTATGCAACCCAAGTTAAACAACCTAGAAACAATTAAATTGAATTAGATAATATGAAGTATCTTATATGTAAAAGGTCCAAACAATTTTAAGACGCTTATGAATTAGCCATATTTGATATAAATATCAACTGAATGACTATGAAGCTCTTCTGCTCGGGGGAGGTTGGGAGTCCTTATGCTTCCTTAAATGTGACTTAGATAATGAAGTAATATCTAAAATGCTAAATGGGTACACCATCCTTGAACAAAAAAGGAACAAAGCTGAACTTCTTTGGTACATTATGACATTGGAGGTCTATCCGTGCAATAGTTCTAAATTAAGAGTTACCCTCACTTGAGAGATAACCTTAAAGAAAAATCAATTTTGTAACTCTTGTGAATATTTATCCCTAACTTCATTCAACAGTTGGATATCACCTTGGCGCCTTACCCTTCGTATGCTAATAAACCGAGACAGGCACATCATTAAAAATTTTCTTTTCTAATAGCAAGGATCAATTCATACTGGCTAAGGACAAATTATAATAAGTGTAGTGAAGCCTTAAACAATGGAAGAAGCAAACCATTAAATGTAATACTTACATAGAAGCAAAGAGAAAGGGAAGAGTCAATTGAAATCCAAAAATAACCGTTGATATGATTGTTGTAAGAAGCATTGTAACAGAAGTTGAGTAAACCTGTAAAAATTAGGTGGATGTTAGATACAACATCAAAGGGGAGTCATCTGCACAAAATAATACTAACAGGTTAAATGTAATAGAAAATGTACCTTAACAATATTATCTGCATATTTCATTACCATAGATACTGCAATCACAGTGCAGAGAAGTGATACAAGATCAAATGTAATCATATAATTGAGGAAATAAAAAATAGATTATTTTGTTAAGCATCCACCTTGAGAAATGTAATTGGTATGAAACCCAGAAAAAATAATGTACCTAAGAGCATGGTTGATAATCATGCATATAGTGATGAGTGAATAACCATGGAAAGATCCCCTGAAAACACCCAACATTACTTCATATGAGATATGATTATATTTGTATAAACTGTACTGTTGGTCCTCCAAAGAATGTAAAAGAAAAGGGAATTTTCTTTGTGACAATATAACCAACACTATTCTAGTTGATATCTACGACAGATCCATACTCCGTAGAAAGAAAAGCATTAAATTTAAACATATACAGTTTAACATGTGCACAAAGTACTATATAATGTTACTAAAGTGGAGTGCAAAAGACACTTCCATACTTGTTCATAATCTTGTTGTGATCCTGTGTAAGCATAGCTCCAACATTGAAAATCATGCGAAAGATATAAAACCAAAAATTCTGCACATTGATATTTCTTGAAGGTCACTTTTTAATGATCAGCTGATAAGATAGAAGAGGAGATAATGGTCATGTTAACTTATTCTCTTAAAACAAACTTTCATCAACAATTTAAAATCTATGGACCTTCAAATTCCTAGGAGTAAAAGGGTCATAATAGGCCTATCATGCTCAGTGTATGTTAAGAATAAAAACAAATATACTATAAGCAACCAACCAAACATGCAAATTAGTCAATTTTGTCTAGAAACATTATAGTAATTTGGATGGTTATATTTTATCTATACAATGACAAAAATTTCCAGTACAAGGTTTTCCCTATACCTCAGTGTAAACACGAGCAAAGCCACTCAATAGTCCTATCACTTGCAACAAACCAATATCATGTAATTTAAACATAAAATAACTCTAATAAATGTAGCAAAATGAAACGAAGCTTGAGATGATTTCATTATCCCTGAGTTACAAGGATGATTAAAACTCCAAATAAATTAATTAGCTTACAATATCCATCATCCAACCCTGAAGCGAGGACTATAAAACATGTTCAGACCTACACCAATAGATTATTCTATTAGAAATAATGTAATTGAGGCTTCTCAATAAATGTTGTGCAATAAACAATCAGAAGTGCTATGCAACATTTCAATTCTTTGTCTAGTTTATCTAAAGCACTTAAAAAAAGGTATTTTGTTTGAACAATCCATTTTAGAGCATTGCTAGTTGTCAATATAAAATGAAGATAATTCTTACACCATCTCAAAATTGTACAACTTCCTATTATAATACAAGAGAACCAAAGAAAATGTGTAAACCGTATTGAAATATAACAACTCCCAATCATAATATACAAGAACCAATACACCCTCAACAAGTATTTTATTAGTTATATTAAATAGTTAAAACGTTTAGGTATGACAAGCAAAACTGAAGTTTAGGACTTGAAAAGAAGAAAAAATGACATGGGAAGAAGGATTGCAAAAAACTAAAATATAGCTAGCACAAAATGAGTGGCTTCTAAATCTATATAATCGTGTAGTAATCAAAATTAGAAAAGCTCCAAAGGGATACAATCTAGTAAATGAGAACAAATGTATAAAAGTACGAACCAATCAAATATAAAAAAGTGATACATATTAACTTACGATGAATTTAGCTCTGCGGTCGTGCATCCAATAGATAAAAGAATATAATTTGACCATTGAATCTCTTTTAATCTACAACAAATAGATCATTATTAACAAAGAAGCATTGTAATTTTTTCAATGGCAGAGAATTCCCCAATTATACTCTTAGTGATGCCTTTGAATTATATTTTTGACAATTTAAATAGCTTTTTGCATATACATTTAATAATAGTTATGTGAAATGTTAACAATCACAGTGAATCTCCTACCATAGTACAACCAAGAAAATGTTACATTGGTAATTATTTATTAGAGCATTCTGAATTTGCATATACACTAGTTGGATAGATAATTAACAAGATATATCCAACTAAAAGTCAGTATATAGATACCTTCAATGCTCCATATCCCCTCACAAAATGAGATAAAGAAATTATATAGATATATTAACATATTTGTGAAACAAAGACAATAGAATGGGCTACCAAATCACTATGTTTGCAGAGCAAAGGAGTAAAGTCTAGACAAGTGCTACTGTTGTCAAAAGAAAAAAGAGATGGGTTTACTCTCCTTGATATGACGAGAAAAAGGAATCGACTCTTTGAATGAGTGACAAGAACAATAGTGGAATGTTCCCTTCCAAAAATGGCGATGACGTACACCACAGAAAGGCCAGTTGAGGGAATTATAATTCCTTTTTGAATCATCATTCACAGTTTAGAGCTATTCCCAATTTCTCACTTTATGCAAAGAGATCCAATTCCTCATTGTTTTTGGCATGCCATGAAAAATAAAATTAGAAGTATCAACTGAAACTTTAATTTGTGTTAGGGGGCTAATACTGAATTTCTTCTGCTAAATTCTAGGGTTCGTAGATGCCCCAAATCCCCTAA
>VDFB02066437.1:0-24198 GCA_007258455.2 Sequoia sempervirens
GATATTTGCAAGGAACTCTGGACTATGATCTATGGTATCCAAAGGATACTAATTTCTCTTTAAGTGCATATATAGATGCAGATTGGGAAAGTTGTGTGGATGACAAAAAAATTACAAGTGGAGGTTCTTTCTTTCTTGGAAGTAGGTTGGTTTCTTGTCTAAGTAAAAACAAGATTCAATATCTTTATCTACTGTAGAGGTAGAGTATATTGCTGCAACATCTTGCTGCACACAGGTGTTGTGGATGAAGCAAACATTGAAGGATATCATAATATCACATAATGAGCCTATTTCTATCTTGTGTGATAATACAAGTACTATCAATATATCAAAGAATCTGGTGATGCATTCAAGGACAAAGCATATCTCAATTCGGTATTACTCTCTAAAAGAGAAGATTACAAAAAATGAGGTGAAGTTGGAGTATGTGCCTACAAAGGATCAAGTTACAAATATTTTTACAAAGGATCTTCCTAAAGATACTTTTGAGTATCTCTAAAAAAAGTTAGGGGTTATTGCCCCTCCTTCTTTCAATTAGATGCATAAGAGTGTGCATAAGTTCGATGGAGCAATTCAAGATTTATTCTTTTTGTTCTAGATTGATGAAGGCCAGGGGGAGTAGGTAGTAGCACTGTCAGATGGAGCATATATTGTGCCCTTAAGGGGGAGAGTGTAGAAAAGTGAGTACAATGCAATTTCTTGCTAGTGTTGCAAGTGGTGTCAAGCTAGTGTATGCAGATGCCAAAATGGAAAATAGAAATGAAAAATCCTATGTAGATGATGTGTGAAAGGTGTAGGTGTTTCCCTTTGAGTGTTGCCAAAGGGGGAGAGCAAAAGAGTTCAATATAGGAAAGAGAGTTGGACGAGTCTATGGCCCTTTCCCATTGATGTCAAATGGGAAGAGATTTGGTTGAAAAAACATAGTGCAAATAAGAATATGGATTGAATTCCATAGGGGGAGAGAGTACCATGAGAAAGAGTATGAAGAGTGAAAGATTCCCTAGTCAAGGGAAGGTTGTTGCTTGTTGTAGAGTTTTTGTTGGTTGCTTTTGTTATTGATGGTGTTTTAGAGTGTTGGTGTTTCCATCACTGATAAAGGGGGAGATTGTTGCAAGTATGCTGTTGGTGTTGTCATTAATGTTAATAGTTGCTAGTGTTGGTCATTGATGTAAACTATTTGGAGATTGTGTGTTGAAGTTGTTGGAAGGATGATGGGGTTGTCATAATTGGGGAGATTATTGTCAAGTGCTAGTATGGATGTGTTGTGGTGTGATAAGAAGGTGCTGTGGAAATGTCATTGTGTTTTCATTGATAAGAGTTGCAATTGCAGTAAGTTCACTTGGTTTCTAAGTGCTTTGGAGAAAATTTGAATAAAGGAGATTATAGTGTAACAAAATAGTGTTTTGTGTTATGCTCTGCATTTCTTCATGGTTGAACCATTGAAGTTATGCTTGCATGGTTTGGATATGTTGATCAAAGGTGTACAAAGGTATTATATCTAGAGTTTCAAGTTTTGTATCATATTGTAGTGGAAGATGTATTTGACAGTATG
Source organism: Sequoia sempervirens (assembly GCA_007258455.2). NCBI lineage: Eukaryota > Viridiplantae > Streptophyta > Pinopsida > Cupressales > Cupressaceae > Sequoia > Sequoia sempervirens. Next base: position 1,553 of record VDFB02066437.1, read on the forward strand.
TTTGTCTAGTGAAACAGGGTGTCTGGGCGAAATGAGATTGCTCCATATTTCTTCACAATGAAGGTTTTGGTGTTACAAATCTAGGAAAATTCTTATATTATTTATATCTAACTGTCCTTGAAGTTTCATGTGATGAGGTGTTCCATAAGGTTTTTTGGTGTATTGGATGTCTGTGCTAGTGTGTCTGGTTGCACATAACAATGGTGTTCTTAGTTTTAGGTGGTTGTGGCAAAGTTGTAGGATATTCTGGTGATGCTAAAATATTTTAAGATATCATATGGATATTTTGGAGTGTTGCTATGTGATATTTTGGAGTGTTTCTATGTGGTCCGTGTGACCTAGAGAGATGGCCATGTTGTCACTTGTTAGTGCAGGTTTGGCCGACTTGACGTGTTAGCGCTAATTGTGGAAGTGGTGTGTTATTTGTGGAAGCTTTGAAAAGTGCGCCATTATAGAATTGGGCCCTAGTTGACCTATGGTGTGGTCATCCTTCACATCTTTCCATTGTGAAAGTGTTTGGTGTCAACCTATTTTGTAATTACATGTTTAAGGTGCATAGCCAACCTTGGAGAATATTTTCAAGGTTGTGTATGGTATATAAGAAAGGTAAATCATTGGAGATGAGTGTGGATCTATAGAAGGTGTGTGAAATATGAAAATTTAATTAAGTGTGGTGATATATGTGTGAACTTAATGCCTATGACTCCAAACAAATGATTAGAAGGGTATACATGTGTAAGTGTACCTGAAGTTACTGAAGGCAGTGAGCTAGAGGTTGTAGATGGTTCAGAGTTGTGGTGGATCTTACTATTTCTCTAAGATGGATTTATCTTTGTAATAGTTCATTTCTTTCTTATTTCTAATTTGACAATGAGCCATTGGTAGTGAGCCCTTCTTTCTTTTGGGCAGTGAGCCCTCTAGTAGTGAGCCTATTGTATTTACTGTTGCAATTCATTTATATTGTGAGCTAATCCTCACCATGGTTTTTTAATTCTTGGGTTTTCCACATAAATGTGGTGTTCTATTGTGCATGGTGTTTTAATGTGTTGTTGTTTCACTTGTTTACTTTCATGCTAAATCTGATTAAGAGTTTAATGGCTAATTAAGATCTAAATGTTGATGAGGGTTTTGATGTTTTAATGTATAATTGATTCACCCCCCTCTCAGTTGTCATGTGCATTTAACATGTTGCTTTAGACACCCATTCATGTTCCTTTCATATAAGCACTTAACATGCTTTGTATACTCAATATATCTCTTATTATATGATGCATAACATCCTTCATTAATGAAATATCTTCCTTAACCTTATTGATATTATCATTAGGAGTAATATCCTCAATTATTACACCATTCTTATATGGAGATTTTCTAGGTGAGAAAATATTATTTTTGCCTCTTCTTGTAGGGCCCATACCACACTTTCCTATTTTTTTATAAAATGCAAAGAAAAACTCAATGTTGAGAATGCTCTCCATTAGATTTGCACATATTTCAATGCTGATCTAAAAATATCTACAATAACATCAATATTTATCAGGTACCTTTATACCATATAATTTTTTCATATTTCCAATATATTAAGGTTTTGATCTTCATTTTTTACTAGTGTCTTCTTTTTTTGCCAAAAACCTTTATATAGTATTTTTAGTGTCATTTCTATCCATTCATCTAAATTTGAAATAAATTAAAATTTTACATTGTAATTTTATTCTATACACATTCAAAAAATATGACCTTTTATTAGTTTTCAAAAAATTTAGGGTGGAGCATACTCAAATTTCATTTTTTAGGATGTGTCTGCTTTAAAAATTAATAAAAAATTATATATTGATTATAAAATTAGCAAAAAAAAAGACATAAACTACATGATGTTAGCTAATTTTCCACTAAAGTGATTTGTAATTACTTTAAAAAAGTCAACATTTTAGGGAGAGCACACCACACACCATTTTATATTTTTTTAACGAAAATAGGAGCACTTTGTGTGATCCCCTATTTTAACCTATTTATCTCCACCATTTTAAAATTAAATTAGTATTTTAGAAATTAGATTTTGAGTGTGGCTATCTTCAATTTCTCATCTAACGTGAGTTTTTACCGATTTTTAAAAAAAGTAGCTACTAATGTCCCCTATTTGGACCCCCAGTTCTATGCACATTACCCAAAAATATTTTCCTTATACCTTAAACCTATTTCCCTCATCCAAAATCCATTTTTCTAACAACAAACTATTTTCCTAACCAAAAACCTAATTTTCTAACAAAAAAAATTAATTTTCTAACCAAAACCTAATTTTCTAACTAAAAACTAATTTTCTAACCAAAAACCTATTTTTCTAACCAAGGCAATAATAGGCCAATCCTAAAACCGTTTTGTACTAACCTCCACGTTTTCCCAGCACCTGTTTTACCTATCCTCCACATGCCGCCGTTCTATGTGCGCCGTTGCCACTGGTTACTACCGCGCGCAATGCGGCCACAGCTATACAGTGGCAGCATAAAATTACAACTAAAGTCCTCTTGATGCCTGGAAATGCTTGAAATTATCGCACCTTGAGTAATGGTGTTTCCGTTATTGTAGAAATTGCATCACGTGCTTACACCTGCACCGTTTTTGTTGCGTTTTTCTTTACATCCAGCCCACCTTAGGACGTACAGGGGCGTATTCCCTCATAAATGCGTAAAGGTTGCCAATGGAAGTAATACAAAAGTCAGGATTCACTAAGAGACTGAGCGCCGCCCATCCGCCAAATGCTCTCCTTTCTGAAGCGCGATTTGTGATGAGTTGATTGGTTGGCGCATGCTCAGTTACACTAAATCTTCTTTTCACTCCTAAACTCTAGATCTCCTTTTATCCTCTCACCAAAATTAGAAATGGGCCTTTTAACCTCTCTCGAGACCTCTATTTATAGCTTCTACCTCCTACATTTGCTTTTCACTCCTAATTTCCCTCCATCCTTAATTTTTCACTCTATCTTTTGCTTCGCGCCACATGTTGCCTCTCTAAGTCACTTACCATGAAGCAATGTTTAACATGCGCGCACTTGGTTGTCGGCGCAAAGTCACAACCCTGTTCCCCGTCCCGTTCTGCAAGAGAGCCACCGTGAACCGTAAGCCTGCAAGAGCCAGAACCTGTGGCCACAAGAGGCGACCTGGCCTCACGCCATTTTCCCTTCTGAAAACTTGTTTTCCTATCCAAAACCCATTTTACTAACAAAAAATCTTATTTTCCTTGCCTAAAGTTAAATTTTTCCATCAAACCCTAACCTACCTTCCCAAAAGTTTATTTCCTTAACCCACAACCTATTTTCCCATTAAAGTTGTTCCTCCGGACCAACCAGTCCATTCCACTATTCTTCTTCCCCCTTCATGCATTTGGGAATCCGGGGCCTATTCATTTTACATGTCTTTGTCCACCTTTCCTTTTTTCCTTTCCCTTCTTTCCCTTGTTTTTTCTTTGTTTTCTTTGTTTTTTGGGGTTGTATGTCAAGCTTTCGAGGAAGGGTATACCTTCCTTTTTGGGCTTGACCCCCAACCTTTCCCATTTGCTTGTTGGTGGTTGTTGGTTTTGTTTTGTCAAACTTCATGGGTCAGAGTTTCACTTTATTAGGTACTTCAACTTGCTTGGTATGATGATGATGCCTTGATTAGCATGTGTGTCACATCACATCTTATCAAGAGGGAAAATGAAAATTTGAATTTAATGTTGCACCACCAAAATTTAATTCCACCAACCCATGTACAAATGTACCATTAATGTGAGAAATCAAATGGGTATTAGGCTAAAATTTCACTCATTTTTTGATTACCTAGTCAAACATATTTCCTTTTTTAAGAGCTCTACAACTTTCCTAGTCATCGAAATAGCAATTACTCTTGATTGATTGACCTATGTTTCTACGTACTAGGGAGTAGTGGTTTCCATTGCTAGTTTGTATTTGTGGTGTGTCCTCTCAGTCCGTTCGTGCTGCTGTTTGCTTGTGATTGCTTGTGCTTTTCTCACCTGGTTTGTAGTGTGCTTGTGTCACCTTATTGTTTGTTTGGTCTTCATATTCTCCTCCCTCTTCTTTTTCATTGTTCCAAGTTGGTGGTTTTGACACGACTTTGGTCTTTAAATTTCTTTAATTTACTTGCTTGTGTGGTGGAAGATTACTTTTTTGGGTTTGGGGCTTCTGTTTGTTTCATTTTCGTCCTTTGTTTCTTGTTGGTTTTGGTTTCATTTTTTTTTCTTTTTTCCTCGGTTTGGTTTTGTAATTCTACTGTTCATGTTTCCTATTTTGCATTTTTAAATTTTTTTCTTTTTCTCTCACCAAATTTTTGGCTCTTTTGTCCTGCCAGATCAAGTGTCTTGTTGGCATGCCGGTCGATGATGTTTATGACATCATCATTGAGCATTGGACCTCGAGGTTTCTTGGGGTCTCTTTATATTTTTTGGTGAGTGTAGTTAGATTAACAACCATCAGGCCTTAGACATCACAATTTCCTCTCATCTCCTACCTGGAAACATTGGCAAAAGGTAAGGGGGAGCTTCAATCATGCCTTAGAGAAAATTGATCAACACTTTCAGACCTCAAAATTTTGCGATGCCTCTTATCGCGTTCATTATAGAGGTGGAAGTGGTAGGGAGTATTTCTGATCCTCGATATCCAAAAAAACATTAAACATTTGACTAAGGCATATAGATTCCCGAAATTTCCTTTTTAGACATAAACATATGATTTCCTTAGGTTTTAGCTAGAGTTTCTGCCTTAAAACTTCCTGGATTCAAAACATGCTTCAAGTTTCAGGCTTCATAAGTTTCTTTTATCACATATCCGAAAACATTTGCAAAATGGAAAAAGGAAACTTTGATCCCCGACTTGCGACTTTTCCTTTGACTTAGCCAATCTGATAAATGACTTTTGAGCTTTGGGTGTCAACAATACCTCTTACTCATTTCTTATAGAGGTGCAAGAAGTAAAGGGTATCCCCAATCCCTGATCCTGAATATACATAATAAAACACTTAGCTAAGTCAATGTGCATTAAAGCACATTTGGACTTTGGATGTTAGGAGTGTAATTACATGCTTGCTTATAGAGGTAGGAAGTATGATGGAACCTCAACCTCCGACTTTCGCCAACATAAGGAATTACTTTCACCTAAATGGTGAGAATGACATGCATGCCTTCATTAAATCTCTTTTCAAAAGGATCAAGTTAGAAGAACAAAATGAAAATCGAACTTCAAGCATTGGGATTCTTCTTTAGCTGATGCAAGAACTTAATGGTAAGAAGAACGGTGAAAATCTGCACCCCGATCCTCAAAATACTTTTGGACTTCGTGGGTCGGGAATACTATTTACACTATGCCAATAGAAAAAATGAAAGGAGTAAAGGGGATCCCCAATCCCTGATACCCAATCAATCCTAAAAGGGAATTCACCCTTTGATTAAGAAGTAAAGGGGATCCCCGATCCCTTATGTGTAATCAAGCCTTATCTTTTTATAAGAACCTTGATTGAAATAAGTGGTACGAGAGAACTTCGATCCCCGACTGCTGAGGCATCATGTACAAAGAAAGTTGTTCAAAATTTAATTTACATATCTTGATGGTATAATGTAAGGGGTAAACCCAAAGGCCAATCCCTGACATCTTATGAATTTCTTTATAATAGGGTATTATTTTGAAATGAAAGGTTTATGGTATCTAACTTGGATTTTTTTACAAGGTTTCTACCCTTGAATATGCAAATGGTAATATGTGGTACTTGTGTTTGCAAAAAGGATGCCACCCAAGGATTCAAATGAAATGAAGTTTCAATTCAAAGGTTATCATCCACCCTCCAAGATGTTCTCCTCGTACAATGAGATCGTAGACACTAACCTTGGACATGTCAACTTGGATGAGTTTAAGCGAAGGGTCAATAGTGATGGTGTTAGGAATCCCATGGCTAGGGCTCTCTCTAAGTTAGGTTTGGTGGAGGTTGTTGCTTTCCCAATTATTGTTCAATCTCCAGAACTAGTGTTGACATGTGTCCAACACTACAACCACAAGACTCAGAAGATCAAGGGGTCCAATGGAGAAATTGTACTTGATTTAACTGTTGAAATGATAGAGAAGGTTTTCGGAATCTCCTCTCATCTTGAGTATGAAGAAATATATATGAAAAGGGAATTAAAGTACTTTGAGGACACCCCAACTAATAATTTAGGTTACACAAATGGTCACTTGTTAGAGAAACCTAGGAAGGTGGCTTCTAAATTGGCAAGAATAAAATGAGTGAATACAAAGAAGATATCAAGGACCTAATTGTGTTACTGAGCCGAGTGTTTGGGAAATCTAATGCAAAGGATTTCTATCCTTGGATTTTGAGATTGATCAATATAATCAATTCTTCTCACAAGAAGAAAATTGATTGGGCTCACCTTATCAGTGACACCATTCATAAGCAAATGTGCAACGTTCTTTCATCCACCAAGTTTTTCATGACTTCATACCTTGTATATCTACCGGTCTCATAGGTCTCATTCCCAAGACTCACCAAGGTGGGATCTTATGAGCTAGGAGAGGTAACCATTTATCAACATTATCCCTAGTTGGAGTTGGAGGCAAGTTTCTTCCATTTTGGCATTGTAAATGATAATTTCATTGATATGATAATTCGGGGCTTAGAAGGAGACTTTTCTAGGAGGATCTCCCTTGAAGCTATGAAAGTGATCAGACAGATTGGATACTGGTTTATCCTAGTACAAGACATTTACCTATATCAGAGTGACAGGTTTCCACAAAATTCCTTATAAGCTTCCCAGGTATCCATTAGATAAGTTGTTTTTTTTAGAAGTTTGTAGACAAATTATTGAAGTACAACAACTAATTGTAGGAAAACATAAGCATGGATATGGTTTTTTGATCCAGATAGGAGTGCATTCTTGTGCAAATACACAAAATGCTAAAAATGTAGATCTTGAGATGTCTAGGTACAATTTTGCTGTGTAAAAATATGCTCAAGGGAGATTTGACCCCATTGGAAATATAAACAAAGTGATGGGGGCATACTTCATCTATGAACCCAAACTTGAAGATTGTTGGGAAAAATGTGAAGAAGAGTTTGAGGTGAGATTGAAAGATTATTGTCATTGACAATATTTTTGATGAGACATTGTCTAAAGGTTAGGATTCCTAAAGAAAAAGTAGAAGATGGAAGGGTTTTTGATTTGGTCTATGCTTCCCAAAATATTTTTGATATTCCCATTTTCAATGTAGATTGTTCAGTAAAGGAGAATGATAATATTAAAGATAGAACTCAACAAGTAGTCTCATGCTCTCAACGCTGGTTGAATACACCTTTTTCCATGGTCAAACCACCAAAGAAGCCAAAAGAGGTTGAGAAGAAGGAAGGATGAACTTAAACTAAAGTAACTATGAAGAAAGAGCATAAGAAACCTTCCTCTAGTTCCCCTACAACCAAGAAGAAAGATAAGGGAGACCTTGCTAAAGAAGCAGGGAAGAAAAAAGGAATGGGGTCAATAAACATTTCTTTTGAAGAAGAAGAAGATACAAAAGGGGAAGGGTTATTTCAGAAAATGAGAATGAGGAGAACAACTAGAGAAATTGTGGCTCAACGAGAAACTGAAGAAGCATACTCCTCAAATCCTCCTCATTGGTCACCTATTCAACCATCTTAGCCTCCACCACCAATTGCTCCCCTCCTGATAGTTTAACTTCCTCTAGGAGAAGGTGTTGTTATTGAAGAAGTATATTTAGAAGAAAAAGAAATTGAAAAGGAGCCTCCTAGGGAAGAGGAAGTGCAAAAAGAAATCGGTGATGTGTTTAAAGATGTTCTATTAAATGTGAATGTAGAAGAAGAAGTGTTTCAAGAAGAAGTGAATAAAGAAGGACCTCACATTGATGAGCATGCTGCTCAAGATGAGACATTGAACATTCAACAAGAGGTTGAGAAAGAAGCCAACCAAGAAGAGAAAGCTACTAAGGAGAGAACTCAAAGTGAAGAAGTACACCAAGAAAGGGCTCAAGAGGAAGAAAAGAAGACTCAAGATGAGCCATAGGTGAACATTGGTAATTCTTAGGACACAAGAATGGTCTCTACTCCTCCAAGAGAAACCTCTATTGCAATACCTATGTGGTTAACTAAAACCATCAAGAAACGACATAGGACATATGTAGAAACTCCAAATCCAAGGTTAACAATGTTATCAGAGGCCTTCCAGTCTCTTGGAAGAAGAAGGAAGAAGGATCAAAGGATTTCTACCATCTCAATAGATGAACATGGAAACAAAATAGTTGGGATAACAATCCCTCTGGTAGATAAAATGGAATTCAAGATGACACCTAATGATTAACAAATCTGTCAGGTAGATTCAGGGGTGCAAATAAGGGATGGAGAGCAGTAGTCATTATAGATGTTAGTATCTACCATTTTGAGAAGAATGCAAAAGGATGCGAAGACAAATGATGAGCTTAAAGCTCAAGTTAAACAATTGATTTCCTACATCAGTAATCTCATCGATCCTTTAGATGATAAGGATCTTGAGTCTGTACTTCAAGATACCTTGAAAGGAGAAATTAGGCCCTTTGACACTGATGGATGGATCCAAATTGTGCAGTAGTGGAAGGAAAATTTCTTGGAGTTGGCATAAATTGTTTTGAAAGAATTAGTCAAAACCTACCATGCAATTAGCGATGAAGATAGCCATGCCCATCAGATTTCTTTAAGAATTCACGAGGAATCACTGGTGTGGGAGGAGTATATCCTAATCCTCCAGAAAATGAATGAAACTAAAGAAGAAGAATTGCTTAAACCAATAGTGATTGAAGGGGAACATGAATTAATTCTTGTTTGGATAAGGGAAACATAATTTTGAGCTAAGATTTTGAATAAATGTAAAGGTAAATTGAATAATGGCATGAATCAAGTAGTGAAAGCAATGAACGAAATCTAGAAAGCAATAGAGGACTTGGGGTGAATGGTTTGGGACAATATTGTGTTAGTGAGAGAACCAAAAAAGATGATTGAAGAATTACATAATTTGATGCAAGGACAGGTTACCTAGGAAGGCATAGACAACATGGTCAACAAGAAAATGAAAGTCCAATCTCTTCAAGAAGAGTTGGAATCCTTTGAACCAAGGTACAACAACAAATGGAAAAAAACTACCTTCAATCAAAATACTAGAATTCAGTTTCACTAGGGGCCATCAGTGGAGAAGATGAATGAAGTAGTGCATACATGGATTGAAAACTTTGCTAAGTAATTGAAGACAAGGTGGAGGTCATTGCTGATGTTTGACTAGATGTTTTGGAAATATTTGATCAATGTTGAGGACGACGTGTCTCACCCAGTTCAATGTCAGATCAAAGGATGTGAAGGAGGTGCATGGTGATTATGATGACTATTGAAGCATATGTATGTGCCAAAATGCAACATGGCATGGGAGTTTTGAAGTTGCTCATTGATTCTATTTTTCAATTTTATTCTAAGTTGTTTTTTATGCTTTCCTTAAGTTTAACAAAAGACTTGATTGTAATTGGGGTGCCCAATTTAGTTTTATTTTTTATTTTTAGTTCTATTTTAGTTAAAGACTCAAGTGCCAGAGTTAGTTCCAATTGCTTTTATTTTAGATCCACAATTATGGGAACTTGATTTTCTATATATGTTAAATTTTGGATCATTCTAAAGGTTCAAATTCTTATGTAATTTCTGCAACTACAAACAATACAATCTTGGTGTGGAGTTTTTTCTTGTCAAATTTGTTGCAAAGTTTTGATCTATTTATCTAAGGGTTATGCTTGTGTTGCATGCATTTGGATTTAGTGCCATGGTGATGGCATGATCATTCTATTTTAATTACAATTTAGAAGTTAAATTAATGAGATATGAGTAAAATCTATTGAATTAAGTAGGATTTTGTCCCAGATATGCGCATGATTGACGATGTTCTGGTTGAATGAAATTCAAAAATCTTATGTGTTTTGTGTTTCCTTTGAAGATTACACTCCATTAATAGTAAATGTGTGAATTTTGTTTTTGTTAATGGTGGTTTCATAAGATCTTGTTTAAATGTGCAAACATGATTGATTAAATGCTTTATGTTGTTGTACATGACTAGAATAGATTTATTTTATTCCTCGTTACCCTACTTCTTTTTCACTTTATTTTATAAAGGGTTGATACATTGAATTGGAAGGAAATAAACTGATTTCCAATATACTATATTTTGAAATGCAATCTGTTGATTGAATGATTAAGATTATCTTTTGTGATTGCATATAATTTTTTAGTTATCTAGATTCTAGATCCCCTCGCGACACTACATTTATCTTACAATTCTGCTACATCCCACGTAGTCATGACCTAACAGAAAGGAACATTGGAGTAGTTCTCACTACTTTTCAAGAGAGGCAATAAACCCTTATTTCTCGACACGTTGTGTGTGACAAAAATCATCCTCAACACCACCAAAATCCAACTTCCCTTGAATCCTAACCTAAACCATCCCCCTAAAACCAAGTTTTTAGGAATCCATAATCATGCCGTCATTTCATTTGCACTTTTTCCACACCTTGGTGTGCTTGCACCACCCTCTTGGGCACTTACACGATTTTGAATGCATGTGCCGATCTAAACACTTGTGTCACTAGTAGATGCAATTGTGCCATACAAACTCCCAATTGTGCCATTGGTAGGTGCACATGTGACACAAAACCTCCTACCTATTCCATTATTTCACATACACTACATCTTCCACCACCTACACTAGAAATGTGCTTGCACCAAACTTGTAGATGTGTTATGTAGGCTTGCACAAGTGATATTTACATTATTTATACATTGTTTCAAATTGTATTGTTATATATTTTCATCCCCTAATCCTTGTTTCTCCTATTAAGAGTCCATCCAATCCTTGTAACTTTGAATGCCCCCTCAAGTGGGAATCTCTACTTGATGCCTAGGGCATCCATTTCAAAAATTTCTCTACTTTATTTTTCTTTGAGATGATGTTACATAATGCCATTTTCAAAGGGGAAAAAATGTAGATAGCTAAAATGCATTTCCACATTCCCTTCACCACACACTAGGAATATCCCACAGATACACTTCCAACATTAATTAATTATATACTATTTAATTAACTTATTTATTTGATCATTTTTCTAATATTAATTGAGTAAATGCTAATTATTTTGAATTAATAATTCTAACCATTCTTCTAACATTTAATTAAATGAATTACCCTTGTTTATTTAATTAATTTAACTAATTCAACCTTTCTTCTAAAGTGTCCTCATTAATGGAATAAATCACCTATATTTAATTAAATCAATCATTTCACAAATATTCTCCTACAAATAAAATAAATAATATTTATTTAATTCCTCTAAAATATTCCTTACATTATTTGAATAAACAAATTTGAATAAACTAATTTATCATTTACACATCCTCAAGCACTTTTAAAATAAATAAAGTCAATATTGCACATGGCCCCAAATGCACAAGGATCCAAGTGCACAAGGCTCCAAAAAGACCCTTTTTCAATACTTAGCCTTCATCAAAATTGAGATAATCTTCACTCTCCATCTCTTTCCAATATTTTCCTAGTCATGTGCACCAATCACAAGATACCACTTGTAAGCCTTTCATTCTCTCTTACAAATGGATCAATCCCATCCCTCCATTATATGATATTAAATATCATCCATCCATAATCTTCATTAAAAATCTATAAATTAACCATCCATTAGCCATAAATTCAAGAACGGGATTTGGATGCATGTCAAGGTTATGTTGTTGGATTGAGCAACCAAGCTCCCCCTTGACTATAATCAACTATCTTGAGCACATCACTTGGTCAATAAGGTTTTTTTGTTGAGAATTTTGTTCTCTTCTTGTTATCTATTTACTCAACTTAGCCCAATCAAAGGTTTTTATAGGTATAGAATAGGAACATTTATTTATGCATTGTTTTCTATTGTATTATTTTATATTTTGGTATACACAATGATAAATCCTTAGAAGGCATATAATTATTTACAAATATAAGTACTAGCACATATTATGATTAGATAAATTATTTGTACTATATTTTTTAGTGAGTAATTAAACTAGATCCTAAATGATTGTGTATATTGTGCAACTATTGTCCATGCATGTTTCCTCATAAGGAGATCTAAATGAATCACTAGAGGTGTCCAACAATGATGTATCATAAAATTGATTTAGAGGATTCCATGATATTTTCTAAAGCATTGATATGAGAGGTTGGAAGATTGATATTATCATGAAAATAAAATCTAGGGATGACAGTAATGAAATTGATAAATTCATTTCCTAAAAAATGGAATTATCTTTACCAATTAGAGTTTTCATAAATAAATAAATTAAAAAAATAGCATTGTGCATATATGCTCATTGTATGAATAAATGAAATATCTAACATGCAAGGAAGCATCTTCATATCCATCAAATGTTGGAATATTAGGTCCTCTAATAATTTCCTTATTAGATAGTGTACAAATGGATCTCTCAATGCACCAAGGTTAGACATGGAACTATCTATGACTGTAGAAGAAACACTATCATGAGTTGTAAGAAGGATATCATCATTGTGAGGCACAACCACATCATAAGTAATCAAAAGAGGCGGAGTATTAGTGCATGAACCATTATTCATAATCTCATTATTAGATATATCAATACAACAAAGGGGTGTACTTAGAGTGAAGTCACTATCATATGTCATGAAAGAGGTGTTATCATGGAACATGTAGTCAGCTTATATATAATGATTTAGATTGTAGTTAAATGTTCCATGTAAAATGACTTAAAATAGCCCAAAAATTAGAAGATCTAGTAACAAAAGAATGATTGAAATATTTGGAGTGAAGGATAACCTAGGATAATTCTCTAGTTAGGGTAAATATGTTGGGTTTCAACAATTTTTTTTGAGAAAATAAATGCTTTAAAACTTGATGATACCACTTATCTCTACATATGTGATTTAGATCTAATCACACAATGAAACACTATAAACAATTACATCTAAAGGGAAAAAACCAAAAAATTGGTGAGGGATAAAAATACATAGCTATTTTTGAGTGATGTGTAGAGGTGATCTTTTGTTGTTGACATGCATATTTGTTACAATAGGTAACTCAAAATAAAAAAAATATACATAGATCAAATATCAAAAGGTGGTGAAAGAACTCTACCAATGGTTGCATATTATGGATGGGGCCACATTGTATGACTCAAACTAAATCATGTTGTGCAAACATGTCCTTCTATCATAGCATATTCTTATGTAAACTTTAAGGATTTGTGCATGTATATTTTGATATTTAGCTGAAAAGATGTGGTGTTTAAAAGCACACAATGGAACTCACTTTGAGGTAAGAGGTGAAGACCTTGGCTTGTCGTGAAGTTGCAAGTCAAGCCCCTAGAAGGTTGATGTATAATTTCATACACATGCCATATACACAATGCAAGATGAAAACGATCTTATGGAATTAGTATATGATGCATAGATAAAGCTTTGAAGTTAAATTTCTCTTTAGAGTGATTCTCACTATTGCTTCTTATTTCATCCTTGCTAATGCCCTATGATAATCTATAAGACATGTCCTTAATCGTTCAATCTGAAATTTTTAATCTATAACATGACGGTTAACAATTATATTTTGGATAAATTGACACCAAGATAAAACAATTAAAATTCAAAGATTAAGAATATATAATTCCCACAAACTAGATCAAACTATACAGTCTAATCCTAATTAATTCAAACTACTAAATTCAAAAATATATTTATATATTAAATAAGTAATGTCAAATGCTATAATAAATTCAGACATATGTTCAAAATGATGTAAAACAAAATTGGGTAGAAGTAGACGATCTGCACTGCCTTACAATTCCCTATTGGGGATATATTAATACCATGTGTACTCCAAAAGGCAGCTACATCCAAAATAAAAATATTACAATAAAACTACGTTTCAAAATTTCTGTGGGCTTGCCTTACCTAATGATGTTTCTACGATGGTTGCAAATAACTGTCGATTAACAGGTTTTCATGGTTTACATACAAAACCCAGATCTGGGTCATTCATCTGCTTCAATGGTGAATCATCTACTCTAAGGAGATAAAAAAAAAATCACTGTGAAAAAAACTCTTGAAATAGGAAGAAACATTGATCTACATTTTTTGCTTTTGGAGGATAAGACTCACCTTAGAATGCATGTTCTGGTATCAGTTCAGTACAAGAATTCGATCTGTAGCCTGCCATTTTCGATCTGAACAAGTTTACTGAGTAAATTGAATCACTTTGGATCAAGTTCTAGCTAGATAAGATTTACTTCTCAGACTCTGTCAAGGTTTCTATCATCTCCTCAAGCCAAATCTATGGTTATGAAAGAGACCAATGAAGCCCTTGACAGAGAGTGAGGGGCAAATATTTCAAGCTCTATCCTTTGCATCTCTGGTTTGAATGTTGAATCTTTATCATCACACCTCTTTTTATACAAGAAACGGATTTGGAGAAATCACCTGGTTTGAGCAGCTTTTGTTAAGCGTCGGAGATCTCAAACCAAAAACACTGTAACATGAGAATAATGTGTCTTGGAGAATCCACCATGAAATGGGCCGAAGAGACGTGAGCTCTACGTTTGTTTACTAATTGCCAAAGGGCGGAGTTGCTGCGTGGATTCATCTATTTAATTAAAGAATCATAGCTTTTTCCAATTCTCTATCCAGGGATATATTAATACCAACTATACTCCAAAAGGCAGCTACATCCAAAATAAATATATTAGAATAAAACTACGTTTCAAGATGTCTATGGGCTTGCCTTACCTACTGACGTGTCTACGATGGTTGCAAATAACTGTCGATTAACAGGTTTTCATGGTTTACATACAATATCCAGATCTGGGTCATTCATTTGCTTCAACGGTGAATGATCTACTGTAAGGAGATTAAAAAAAAATCACTGTGAAAAAAACTCTTGAAATAGGAAGAAACATTCATCTACAATTTTTGCTTTTGGAGGATAAGACTCACCTTAGAATGCATGTTCTGGTATCAGTTCAGTACAAGAATTCGAACTGTAGCCTGCCATTTTCGATCTGAACAAGTTTACTGAGTAAATTGAATCACTTTGGATCAACTTCTAGCTAGATAAGATTTACTTCTCAGACTCTGTCAAGGTTTCTATCATCTCCTCAAGCCAAATCTATGGTTATGAAAGAGACCAATGAAGCCCTTGACAGAGAGTGAGGGGCAAATATTTCAAGCTCTATCCTCTGCATCTCTGGTTTGAATGTTGAATCTTTAGCATCACACCTCTTTTTATACAAGAAACGGATTTGGAGAAATCACCTGGTTTGAGCAGCTTTTGTTAAGCGTCGGAGATCTCAAACCAAAAACACTGTAACATGAGAATAATGTGTCTTGGAGAATCCACCATGAAATGGGCCGAAGAGACGTGAGCTCTACGTTTGTTTACTAATTGCCAAAGGGCGGAGTTGCTGCGTGGATTCATTTATTTAATTAAAGAATCAAAGCTTTTTCCAATTTGGGAAGTTCAAACCATAATTTCTATGATGTTTCCTTATGTCGTTTTTTGTTTTGGATTTGAGCCTGAGGTTCTCCGCCCATGCATTTTTGGTGCTATATGGATTATCGACTTAGTTTTAAATAAGTTTTAGTTCAAATTTGGACCACTATGTTTACTTTTGGAGGTTCAGACAGATTACTATTAAACGTAAACAATTTTTTAACTTTGTCTATTCCTCTGTTTGCATGTTTCATTTTTTAATACTTGATAGTATTAAATTTTCTTTTTTGAAGTTACTCGAACTAAAATCTAATTTGGTATTTTGGCATTTGGCATGGTAGCTCATAATGTTAGATGGTTTTTGAAACTAGTCATTTTGGTTGTTTGTTTATTGATTTGAATTCTATATGAATTAAAAGGAGAGTAAATAAATTTTATATTATTTTGTGTTCTTGAATAAGAGGTGTTTTCTTATCATTTATGTTTGAGGTTTTTTCTTTTATTTTGTTGTATAAAATAAGTGTTATTTATTTCATCATTTTTGATTATTAGTTGGTAAGTGTTGTTGAATTCACAACCATAAATAATTGTTTTATTTTTTTTGTAATTTGTTACTTTCTAAAAAAAATCTCCACTGTAATGTAGAGAGTTTGAGTTTAGAATTGTAAATGACACCTTTAGTAAAATGTTGGAGATTGGTCCATTGTCTTCATCCTCTACAATAGAGGCTTATTATTCATCAAGTGCGAAATATAATTATAAATGACAATGCTTAGAGAAGATTGGAATTGAACATTTCAAGTGTCATCTTTCTTTTCTATAGTTTATTTATACAATTTTATTTATATTTGATACACAATTCATAAAACCTTTTCTGATGAAGTAGCTCAATGAATTTTGTTCAACACCTTGGAGCTCATTTAGTATCAAGGATATCTTTCATGTAATTGGGTAAGTGATATTCTTACCTATAATTTTTGTTTCTGAACACAAGGAAATAGGGGTTCCACCTTTTGGGAGATGGAACCTAGGGGGTCCTATTTCACTCTTAGTTCATTAGGAAACCAAGATCCCTCAATCTAGTGAATCAATTGACAGAAGGGCTGCTACTAATAGGACTAGTAGGAGGTTTCCTTAGGTGTGATTAAAGGTGGGTTCACCATTAAAATGAAGCTTCAAGGGAGAAATGCAAAGGCTAATGGACTAAACCCTAGAAACTTAAGAACATTAAATCAAACTGAGAAACATAAATCAGATAGAAAGGAACTTGGTATACCGATGGACTTCGAGCAAGGTCTGCAACATTGAAATTTTGCTTCTTGAAGTGCACTGGGACTCATACGCCAAATTGGGCGATTTAGTCTTGCTACTAGAATCTGGGCATAATTTGGAATCTTCTGCTAGCAAATAAGGATCTACAAAAAACTATTGAAAAGGGGTATACTAGGACTCATACGCCCAAGGTGGTGATTTACTCCTAGTATTAGGGTTTGAGTGAAACTTATGTGTTGTGGTTTGATTTGTCATTGATGCCAAAATGGTGTTGATGCAAGTGTTTGGTTCTTGCAGCAAGGTGGTTTTGCAAACATGATTCTCTGCAAAGTGTTGTTTTGATGGTTTTCATGCTCCATTTCATGCTCCATCTCATTATGTATCTTTCATTTATAAGTTGAGTTGATGCTTGAAGTGGCAGGGGCAGGAGCTTGTTTGTTCAGTTTGTTCATTCAATTTTAGGAGTCATGTTTGTTATTGATGATAAGAGCTTGCTCATTTATTTCATGTTGTTGATGCTCAAGTAGCCAAAGGTTCAAACACTTAAAAGCATCAAAGGTCCAAAACCTTAATAGCATCGAAGCTCATTAATGGAAAATTTTAGTGATATAGTATTTTGCATCAGTAGTATATGGTGATTATCAAGGGTTAGAATGTAAATACATCAGAGGTTTTTTTTTGGTTAGGGTTCTTTTATTATTGAAAATCTTTGTTTCTAAGACCCTAAATATGAGTTTTTTGTGCAAAGATATTAATGAAGTTGCTTTTTGTTTTATTTTTTCATGGACCGATGGTAAAAGGTTAAAGATTACTTAAAGAACTTTGTTAAGGGTTGAATATCATTCATCAAACGACCCATTCTCTTAGGCTAACTGATTGAGCTTGTTAACAACCTTGTTTATAATTTCAAAGTGATATCAAAGGTCGAGATTTGAAGTTCAACTTGGCGGCAAGGAAAAAAATCAAAGGTTTATATTCAAATTCCAAAATGGTTATATTAGAAGGCATATACTTTGACGGGAGTTGAATTTTTTTCTAGCTTTTGCAAGAAGATGAAAAGATAAGGTCTTTTTTGGAGATTGGCGCCAAACTTTACTGAAATATAGAAAGGTTTCTAATTGTAAAAAAAAGTTTATTGGATATCTTTATAGAAATGGTGAGGTATGTTGATTTTTCCTTTCTTTGGATAATGGATGTAAGATTCTTATTAGAAATCAACAAGTAGATTGAATTGGTTAGAGAAAAAGGCAGAAAAAACTGAGCTTTCATGAATAGATTACATGGTTTTGATGTTTCTTTTTGTAAGAATGTACACACTGGGGGTATGAGAAACCCTTTGTAATATACTTTTTCTTGTATTCAAAGTCTGGAGTTGGTGCTTCAGCCATTGGAGTTGGTGCTTTGGTGTTTTCAGAGTTGGTGCTTTAGCCATTGGAGTTGGTGCTTCAAAGGAGAGTTGGTGCTCTGAATGGGTTGGTTCTCACTAAATATAATCGGGGTTGGTGCCCTTTGAAGATAATAAAAGTAATTGTTTAGAGTGGTTTTTTTTACCCTTTTAGGGTTTTCCACTCATAAATTTGGTGTCTCATGTTTCCTTGATGATGTGCTACTTTGTGTATAATTCAAAATTTCAAATTCATATGTGTTGTAATTTTCACATCTTTGTGTTTATTCATGAAAACATATCTTAAGTTTTGTGTGGTTAAGAGTGTTAAGGTTTTGTGATTTATTTTATTTGGCCACTGATTCAACCCCCCTCTCAGTGGTCCTATACTCCAAAAATTGGTATTAGAGCAGTAGGTTCCCTGAAAAAGTTTAATCAACTTGGGTTGATCTTGGTGGTGGAGTACAATGGCAAAAAGAAAAATAAATAAAGAGAAAAGAAATACCCAGCAAAATGTTAAGCAAAAAGCACAACCTAAATCAACTATAAAGGTTGATGAAGAAGCAATTAAGAAATATGACATGTACAAACTGAAAAGGATACAACGTTAGAAGATGATCTTATAGTTGCGAATATTGACAAAAAGGGAGATCATTTTGTGAGTGAATTTGAACAAGAATATGATGAAGATGATCGTGAAGTTGATATTGAAGGTGAGATTATTTGTGCCCTTGAAGAGATTAAGAAACTCAGATTGGAGAATCAAAGTTTAAAGTTGCAACTCCATGAAGAAAAGGTGTCCAAGACTAAAACACTTTCAAACTTTCAAGATACATAAAACTGATAATAGATTTGAAAGTTCAAAATGTAGAAGTGAAGAAAATAGAAGAAGAAGTTAATAATCAGCTTAAGGAAAAAGAGGTTCATTGTGTGAAGTATGAATCAAAGATAGTTTCTTTGAGAGATGAGTTAGGAAAAGCATCTTCCAAATTACACAAGTCACTTCAGTTTGAAAAGAGTACTGAGTGTTTATATGAGATGTTGAACAAGCAAAAACATCATAAGGAAACTACTCGGTTAGGTTTTGAAGAAGGGAAAAATTCTAAGATAAAAAAAAATCCAAGGAAGAAAATAGAACTAGACCATCATTTTGTTGCTCCTAAGGCTGAAGATATGGAGATGAAAAAATGAGGTATCCATAATCAAGCTAACAATAACAAGTTCATAAGTTCTTTTCATTCAAAACAACACCACAGGTCCAAATTTGAAAATTATTTCATGGTTATTGCTTTGGTTGTAATCAATATGGGCATAAAGCTAGTGAATGCAATGTTGTGTCTAAAAGAAGATTAGGTTTTGCAAGTAGAAATCCTTTTGAGTTCTTAAACAAGTTGAGATGCTTTAATTGTGGAAATTTTGGGCATATAGCTAAGTTTTGTAGACCTAACTTGGAGGTGCAACAAAAGAAAATTAGTGCACATTCTAAGATGAAATTGGTTTGGAGAAGAAAATAAAACCAAGAGAAAGATGAATCCATTCTTGTGCATACTGCATAAGTGACATCTATAAGTGCATAAAGAATAGCTTGAGTTGAGGGGGAGATGTTTATTTAAGTATCATTCAAACCCCATAGACAGACATATAGATGTTTGTTTAAGTGAATTAAAAGCAGTCAAGAAAGCAATGATAGGTTTGAAATAAGGTCAAGAGTTAGTCACATTGTGTCAAAGGAGATAAGAGTAGATAAATCAAAGAAAGTAGGGATCACAAGTCTTATAGGCTTGAAGGATAGACTTAGAGTATAATTCATAGTCAATATGGTAATTTCTTTGGTTTGTTACATTGAGAACAATACTCCTACAAGACAATGTTGTTTACCTTGCATGTAGCTCAATCCAATGAGTTTGCAGTTGTCTTTAACAGTGTCAAATGATCTCAACTTGATAGTTGATAGTGCTCTTGGTGACTGTGATTGGTAGTGATGTTTATGAATAGTGGTTATTAGTTGTTTTTACTTTAAACATGTCACAGTGGTTTGGATATTGCATAATCTTCTAACAGTTGCTGATTATATCAGTGGAGATAGTGTTTTGTGCTTGAGAACCCAAAGCAAAACGAAAATGATTCTATTGTTCATTCTCTTTCACAATGTTTCTAATTTCAGTGTAATGACAGTGAGGTGGAGGTGTTAACCTCTCGTTCCTTCATTTCACAGTGTTTGGTACTTCCAGGGTTGTTTTGTCTATAGTTGTCATTAATGCAATTGATGCCGATATAAAGTTCACGTGTTGTTTCATGTGTTGCTCATCTCATGGTTGGAATTGTTCATTGGCTCATCTCATGGTTGAAATTGTTCATTGAATCATCTCATGGTTGTATTGATGCCTTTTATGAGTTGGTGTTGAAACTACTTCAATTATATCATTGTGTTGATCTTGACATATCAGTCACAACGACAATGCTCTTAGCTCTTCTTGCATGATGAAGGTATTTTTGGCTAGTGTGACAATAGCATTACTCTTAATTGTAAATGTTGATAATACATGTTGCATTTATGTAATGGTTAGTAGGTAATGTACAGTAAAATAGACAGTGCAATGATTGGTTTATATGAGTGTGGTCAGGTTTGACAATGTACAATACTTGTAATGGCTTCTCTTTGGCTTATGGATAATATGACTTTTACATGCTCAGTGGCTTCTTATTTGTAAGCAAATTATTCAAAGTAATTGTCTTGTCAAATAGATTTGACAATTTTCACATGTTGTTTGTCATAAGTGAACATATCTTTGTCATAGAAGCAGTATGCTGTTTGATAAATTTTGTTCACTATTAGTTAACTTGAACATTGTAGGGGCAATATGATATCTATGCTTTGTTTTCTATTACTATGTGACAGTGTTAGAGTAGTCTATTCAAACAAGTAAAAAAAAAGGAAGGTCTTCAAAGACAAGCACAAAATGAGAAAAACAATGAACAAGTACATAAGTTAGGGGTAGTTTGGTTTCCATGCATTTATAATGAGAAAAAGACAACTAGTCATGATTAAGGACTCTCAAGGAAACAAAGTACAAATGTTATTCATGAGCAAGTGCATTTGGATAGTGCTCCCTATAGCAGGATTTGTTTCTATTTTCATGTAGTGATGTGTTTGTCCCATTGGTTGATGCTGTTATTGGTTAGTATGGTTGAAGAGTGTTGGCTTAAGGCAGTGGATAGTATCTTCTTTGTGCATCTTGTGTGACAGGTGGTGAATCATTTTTAGTACCGGTATCATGCATGTCAGTTAAGAAAGTGTTTTCTAGTACCTTGCAACTTGTGTGGATCTTGAACTTGGTTCTAACGGTGATTTTTTGTGGTAACTTCACTATTTGATAATACTTGAGATGAAATTTGTTAAGTTGAATGATCCTTAACTGTCCTTGAAATGACAACACATAATAAGTTGGCTGAGAGACAGTACCCAGTGACTTCAAGATACCTTGTGGATAGTTTGTTGTAGAAAATGACTTGGTGTTTCCCATGGTTTGTCAATGATGTTTTGCATTCAGTGTATTCAATCTCTTCTTGATAGGGGGAGTAAGTATCCCTTTATAATTTGATGTCAAAGGGGGAGAGATTTAAAGAGGAGAGTGAAAAGGAGTGTTGGTTTTGCCATCAATGACAAAGGGGGAGTTTTTTGTGGTTTGATTTTTCATTGATGTCAAAATGGTGTTGATATAAGTGTTTTGTGCTTGCAACAAGGTGGTGTTGCAAATGATTCTCTGCAAAGTGTTGTTTTGATGGTTTTCATGCTCCATCTTATTATGTATCTTTCATATATAAGTTGAATTGATGCTTGAAGTGATAGGGGCAGGAGCTTGTTTGTTCAGTTTGTTCATTCAATTTCAGGAGTCATGTTTGTTATTGATGATAAGAGCTTGCTCATTTATTTCATGTTGTTGATGCTCAAGTAGCCAAAGGTTCAAATCCCTAAAAGCATCAAAGGTTCAAAACCTTAATAGCATTAAAGCTCATTGATGGAAAATTTTAGTGATACAATATTTTGCATTAGTAGTATATATGGTGATTATTAGGGGTTAGAATGTAAATACATCAGAGGTTGTTTTTTGGTTAGGGTTCTTTTATTATTAGAAATCTTTGTTCTAAACCCTAAATATGACTTTTTTGTGCAAAGATATTAATGAAGTTTCTTTTTGTTTTATTTGTTCATTGACCGGTGGTAAAAGGTTAAAGGTTACTTAAAGAAATTTGTTAAGGGTTGAATATCATTCATTAAGTGGCCCATTCTCTTAGGCTAACCGGATGAGCTTGTTAACAACCTTGTTTACAATTTCAAAGTGATATCAAAGGTCGAGATTTGAGGTTTAACTTGGCGGCAAGGAAAAAATCAAAGGTCTATATTCAAATTCCAAAATGGTTATATTAGAA
>VDFB02066439.1:0-23624 GCA_007258455.2 Sequoia sempervirens
ATCCAATTTTCATTCACACAACACTTATGAAATTTTACACTAACACTCTTGTATTCAAGCTCTCATACCTCCATTTTTGCATCCATTATAGTCTTCATATTGCATAAAAATCAACAACAAGTTCATCCATTGCATGCAACATATCCACACAATTATTTTCATTATAGTTACATGCTATCATCTTGACAAAGGAGCACACATATCTTTGATCCAAGGGCCAACCAAAGGAGCAATTTGAACAAGGTAAAGGTATTGTCTTTTGTTCTTTATTTTGCTTGATTTAAACTAGGCTAATAATTGAGGTGTTACTTGTGTTTTTCCTTTTGTATTTCATCATTGTATTTACATTTTAGAAAGGAATTTCACCTGTACACAACAACATAGAGCAATAATATCTAATAATCCCCCTAACCATACTAGAGGTTGACATCAATGTAACATCAAACCACAACACATCCACACTAGGGGTTGACATCAATGACAACACTACTGACAACACTGCCAATCTCTAATAACCCAGTATGTCTCCAACAAATTGTATGCACATACGATCTTTACATACCTTGAAAGTGTTCTCTCTCAATCTAGAGAATTGAAGGGTCAATCAATAGTGAAGCATTTAGATTAGGTACAATAAAAGGAGTAGCAAATTTTCTTACATCATGTTAGGAGGTTTTCTTGTTGTCTTCTAAATTTTTACAAATTTTGGGAGATAGAACTAAGATAACTTATCTCCTTTTGATACAACAATAATTCTCTCAATGTATTCTTACATGTTGATAGTCCTAAAATTAGTCAAAAGATTACTGCGAGAAGGCTTATCAAAAGAATAACATATAAGAGAGATCTTCATTAAGCAAGGTCAAGTTTGAAGGTATGGTTTGGGTTTGCAAGCATGGATATAACCCATGTGGTTGGAATTAACCCAAGACAACATAGCAAACCAACACGAAGCTTGGGCCATTCTTCTAAGAAAGAGATCCCACTATTGAGATAATGATAAAAAACATTTCTAAATCTTCATCAAGTGACAATCATTGTTCAATCATTGAGCTAAGTACCCTAATATTTCTCATTTATTTTCATAGAATAGCAAGTACAATCATCTACATTATCAATAACCAAATGATATTATTTATGCGAAGGATGTTTTAAGTTTAAATTTATGTATTTGATAAAATTAACCTAGATTAACCCATAAAAACCTTAATTTTATTTTTGGCAATTAGAAAAATAGGATAGGATTTCCACTCTTCATTTTAAATGCATTTCTTTCTCACTATAATTAAATTATATATATTTAAAAATAAAGTTTAATTGGATAATTTGTTTAGCACCACAAAAATAAAAGTATTCTAATTCACTACCAAGACTTTGGATTATCGGTAATGTTTAAACATAAGTTTTATATTGGTAATTATAAAAGTAGAAAGAGTAAGTGGGATTATCTAGAACCCAAATCTATTACTGATGCATCATTGATGGATGGATTTGAAGTAGATGAAATTGTGCTCCCAACTACAAATGTAGATGTTGATGTAGATGTATGTATTGAATCATCTTTTTGTGTAAGACTCAACAATGTGGGATTTGTGGGATTTGGTAAGTTGGTCATTGAAAGGTTTAAAAGCATTGCATATACACTAGCCATCGGTGAGCGAAGTGATGCATTTGCTTGTGTACATAAAAGACCCACATGAATGCATCTTGAAACTTCCTCATTAGGGAAACTTTCTGTTATTGTTCTATCAATCACATCCATAATATTTCCTCCTCTGTAAGATCTCCATACTTGCATATGAATCATGCATACTCATCTTCATAAGCTATATAACTATGGAAAATAAAATAGATTAACATATCATGTTTTTATCTTACCCATTCTAATAGACTTTGAAATTCTAGAGGCAAATCAATATTCGTATTCTTTCTCCCACATATTATTTCTAAAATGACAATGCCAAAGCTATATACATCAGCTTTAATAAATAGTTGACCTAACATAGCGTACTCAAGTGCCATATAACCACAGCATAACGAAAAATATATATTAAATCAAAGAACATTAAAATAATAATCTTACTAAAAAATAATCTTTAAAAATTACAAATAATTTAAAAACAAAATAAATGTAAAATTATCAATTTAAAACAATAAATTTACAATAGTAAATTAATCTAAACTTCTTAGATATTATACAAATAATTCATCCCCGGACAAAGTGCTTTAAACGTACAAGAATGTTGTGATGAAGTTATGTGCCATATTTGCTATCTTAACATACAGCTTGGACATTCACCACGGTTAGTTTTTTCAAAGAATCAAGAATCATAATCACAGTATAACTAATCTTAATTTTTATCCTTACAAAAAATGAGAAACTACTTGTGTAATGCAGTGATTAGATCTTACTATGTTCCTGCAACCCTTGTGCTAACATGAGTCTCTTCTCGACGAAATAGTCTTGCTAAGCCAAAATCTGATATCTTTGGTTCCATTTTTTCATCAAGCAAAATATTACTTGCTTTAATGTCCCGATGAATGATTGGCAGCTGAGAATCTTCATGCAAGTATAGAATCCCACGGGCTACTCCGAGTATGATCTTCAAACGTCTATCCCAATCGAGTTCTTTGCTCCTCTGCGGATCTATACCCATGCACATAAATAACAGGCCTTCAATCATTTTATGACTTCCACTCGGTTAGCGCCTAGAGAAAAATGTGTATTTTATGGCTTTCATTTTAGATTAAGATAGACTAAACTCACCGAATAGTATCTTGTCAAGGATCTTGTTAGGCAAGAACTCGTAAACAAGCAACCGATCTGAACCTTCTGCGCAACATCCAAGCAGATTCACAAGATTACGATGTTGAATTTTTTCTACCAGCTTCACCTCGTTTAAAAACTCCTTTATCCCTTGTAAAGATTGTCCGGAAAGTTTCTTTACTGCTATCTGTTTTCCATCTGGCATCGTGCCCTGACATAAGATGAAAGACGTAAATGTAAAAAAATTATATCAAAAGCTATAAATTGAGTAAAATACTACTTCAAACTTGTTCTACTCGAGCCTATCCAGCGGACTAGATGATCTTTTGTGAATTTTACCAGAAGAAATATCCAAGGACATATCTGACCCATTATATTTAATACAATTAGAGTGCAGATTATTGTTTTCTGATTATATGTCAATCTTGAACAGTGATCAAAATCAAAACAAAATACTAAAACAGGCGTGAAGAATGGTTTAATAACCTTATTCAATTTTATAGTGTATACAATGTTGCCGTACAAAATAAGAGAATATAATCAGTTAGAGTTAGGTTACCTTGTATACAGTGCCGAATCCTCCCTGTCCAAGCTTGTTATCTTCAAGGAAATTTCTAGTTGCGGCTATGATATTTTCCAAATTAAATATTATTGCTTGCTCCTGGCTGATCGCTGAGTGTTCCTCTATACCTAGATTCTCGGGAATCGGAATAAGTAATACCAGAGTTAAAAAATCACATTTCTTATCGAATTATAATAAAAAAGGTTTTTGTTAAATTATAATTTAAGAATAACGAAGAAATTGAAATTAAAATTATTATTTTCATAAATATTTTTGAAGGATGATAAATATAAAATCTAATATAATAGGTAGGTCATGAGACCTGTTACCATTGTCTGAAAAAGTTCTGAGATTCTGTTTTAATACCCATACTAGCAAGGAGTTCTGTTGATAAACATATACAAAGACTAATTAAAAAAATCCGCCGTAAAGATACCTCGGCTTAAGAGAGTTGGCTTAGATAATACGGCAGCAAACAGGCATAATAGTAACATCGCCAACAAACCACCGAGAATACTTATAACTATACACATAACTGTAGTTTTCTTTGAAGATTTTTCTGCACAGGTGATAAATCTTAGTAATCGGTCATATAAAATGCTATGTACTAAAATAAAATAAACTCTTATACTCTAAGCAACAACTAAAATGAACTAGTAACAACACTTATTGCAACCAACATATTTACGAGATCCATAGGCATGACCTATAATTGATTTGGATCTGAATGTTATAGTTCATGCGGACAGATCTAAATATTGGCATTACATTCCTCTTGAATAGAATTCATCAGCATACTGGAATGATTAAAATTAGCTTAAAAGGAAATCGCTATGCACATTACTTGATGATGGTGGCTGATGAATCGATGGTGGTGGAGGCGCACGAGTAAACAAGGAATACCTTTCGTACTGAGCAACGCAACTTCCGGAGCCGGCCACTGCTTTGAGAACAGTTCCATTCTGCGCAACATCTACCAGAAAGCTAATTGCATGCATTAAGCATATTTTGCAGTCCTTAACAGAAGTTAAATCGCTTCAACACTGAACCAGACTGGATATCGTATAGGATGTAGAGGTAGTCATTGATCCAGAAGAATAGCGAAGAGGGGATCGAAGGGCTTCATTTGACAGATTTGTGAAGAGCCCCTTAACTGCCGTACTAATCACATCAGGCTTAACTCTGATCTTAGATGAACTTAAACCAACTTTTGTCTCGGTATCTAGTATTCCGAAGAAGGAAAAATTCTCGTAGCGTATGAAGCACTTGTCCAGCCAAGCTTTACCGCCTACGACATTACCACAGTCCTGGCGAATGCTGGTAATTGCGTCTTGTGAACAAGATAAGCATTCGTCCATTGTTGAGTCTCCCCAACATTGAAGAAGTCAATAAACTTTGTCTGGACTTCGGCCGGAGACAGACATACTGAAACCTTTTGACGAAGATGTATTGTTTGCAATATTTTGAAGAACTTTGTTTAAATTATTCTCGAAGGTAGCGCTTGTATAGTTAGTATGCTTGCATGTATACAGCGCTGCATTGGGAGGAATGCATAATAACAACACAAAATACAACATGATGTTGGTAACGATCTGCATGTTATCTTTCCCTTTGGAATTCTGTCAGAAACCAGGCTTTTAAAGCAAATGTAATTGTGATTTATCCTTGATTTCTTCAATTTTTGAGATGATAGAGAAGTTACCTGTTGGAATACGCAACTTCGAGTCTTTTCCCGTATTCAATGCCATTTCTATATTTCAGAAAAAATGGACAAAGTTATAATAGAATTATGGCCTTTAATTTAAGCAAAATTAAAATTATGCATTGGAATTATTGAATGCTAACAACTTACAGTTGAAATTATGCATTGGAATTATTGAATGCTAACAACTTAGAGTTGGAGAGATTAAGAGGTCAGTTTAGTTTGATATTATTTTTTTATCTTTTAATAGTGTTGTATTTAGCAAGAGTTTTTAGAGTTTTTATTTTTTTTAATTATGATATTTAAGTCATTTTATTGATTATTTGTTGAAATGGTGTCAAGTGGAAAGAAGTCTTGCAAGTTAATTTCAAATTGTGTTTTTGTATCTTTAAAGAGATGGTTTCAATAGACTATTTACGAACTTTGTAGAAAGAAAATATTCACCTCTAGTCAAATTCCTATTGCTAAGGCAATGATACATAACAACAATTGAAGATAATTGCACTTAGTAAATTGAGGATGCAATGTTGATGTTATGTATGATGTGGATAAAAAGAGATTGAGTGTTCACTTATATGAATTCTTTTATAGATTTGAAATAAACTATAGTTTATCTTCTAATATAATATTATAACACACAAATTAAATAATTTCTTACTCATTTTCTTTTAGAACCTCCATTTAAAAAATGCTAACCTAAATCCAAATTTTAAATTTGAATTTACAAGTTTTAAGATTATTTTTACATTATAATAACAAATAAATTTAAAAAAAAAACTAATCCTTTTAAAATATAATCAACTTAAATTATTACACACCTTTGAAAAGTTAAACGAAGTGCAGATGAAGATGCAAAATCAAAGTATAAAGAAACAAAACATAATACACAAGAGATGACACCGATATTTTATCGCGGTTCACCATTAATGGCTACGTCCACACTAAGAGCAGAGAAATATTTTTATTAGCAACAACCAAATACAAATGATACAACAACAAATATAAACATGTATTGGAGAAGCTGAAGAGTTAGCAATTGGCGGGAAACACAAAGTGTTCGTTGGGCTTCAGCGCTTAACAAATCTCCCACTTGAAGTCCAACAGATGCTGCAACCGCCAACCATTCCCCTGCTCTAAATTTATGGTTACTTCTTCTTAACCAGACCAAGAGAAGTCCTGGCGCATTCAAACTTCTCTTTGCCTACAACTTTGGTAAAAATATCTGTCGAATTGACCTTTGTGTCAATTTTTACAACCTTTAACTTGCCCTCTTCAACCACATGATGAATGTAATGAGCATGTGTGTCAATATGTTTCGAACGCCACTGAGATGAATGATTGTGAGCCATAAAAATGGCACTGCGACTATCACGAAATAAATTATAATCACTTTGTTGACATCTCAGATCACGAAACAACCATTGTAGCCAAATCATCTCCCTAGCACCTTCAGAAAGAGCCAAATACTCAACTTTTGCAGAAGAAAGAGCAACAGAATGTTGTAGCCTCGAGATCCAACTAATGGCTGCACTAGCAAACATGAAAACATAGCCAGTGGTAGACCTTCGTTTATCTAAATCTCCACCAAGATCAGATTCAGTGAAACCTTGCGGCTGAATATTATTTCCACCAAAACATAAAGCATAATCAGCAGTACCTTTAAGATACCTTAAAATCCATTTGACTGCTTCCCAATGAGACT
Source organism: Sequoia sempervirens (assembly GCA_007258455.2). NCBI lineage: Eukaryota > Viridiplantae > Streptophyta > Pinopsida > Cupressales > Cupressaceae > Sequoia > Sequoia sempervirens. The sequence continues at coordinate 6,734 of VDFB02066439.1, forward strand.
TTTCGAGATTGCTCATGAACCTGTTGACAACTCCCACTACATGAGCAATGTCAGGACGAGTGGAAACCATGGCATACATAATACTACCAACTGCAGATCTATAAGGAATGCTCTCCATAAAATTTGTATCCTCTTGTGTTTTTGGACACAAATCAGAGGACAAATGAAAATGAGTAGCAAGAAGAAGAGAAACTACTTTGGCATCAGCCATACCAAATCTATCTACAACCTTGTCAATGTATGCTTGTTGTGATAACCTGAGTTCTTTCTTTTGTTTATCTCGCATGATCGTTATTCCAAGAATCTTCTTCGCTACACCTAAATCCTTCATAGCAAACCGCATAGCTAATTGCATTTTCAATTCAGAAACAATCCTCTTGCTAGTACCAACTACTAACATGTCATCTACATAAAGCAAGAGAATAAAAAATTCACTAGTAGAAATTTGCTTATAATAAACACATGGATCCGCTTCACACCTGACAAACTTGTGCTCAATCATGAAGCGATCAAACTTAATATACCACTATCGCGGGGTTTGCTTGAGCCCATACAAACTGCACTTCAACCTAAAGTAAAGATGTTCTTGCCCTTGGTGTTTAAAACCTTCCGGCTACTCCATGTACAACTCTTCATCAATATCACCATGTAGAAAAGTTGTCTTGACGTCCAACTGGTCAAGTTTAAGATCCCAAACTGCAACCAAACCCAAAACTGCCTATATTGTGTTCATTCTCACAACTGGAGAGAAAATCTCATTAAAATCAATGCCTTTCTGTTGAGCATACCCTTTGACAACCAGCCTGGCACGATAACATTTCCTGCCTGCATCCTCTTCTTTCAACTTATACACCCAACGATTTTTCAAGGGTCTATGATTAGGTGGAAGCAGCACTAAATCCCAAGTGTTGTTAGCCTATAATGAAGTCATTTCATCTTGCATTGCGTCATGCCATTTATCAGAATTAGTTTCTTGACAAGCGTCTTTAAAAGTAGCTGGTTCAGGTTGATCAGTAATTAAAAGCTCAGGCTTAGCCTCTTCTAAAAATAATAACTCATAATCAGAAAATTCTGAAGGACATCTCTTCTCCTGGGTAGACCTCCGTAACTGAGGACCTTCTTGTGGAAAATTAGAATCATCAAGATTCATTCATTGTAGTTGATTTTGAATACTTGTTACCTTGTTTTACAAAACACCTATATTCAAAACATGTTCTTCATGACTGTGCTTCTGTATATCCCCTGACAACATAATCCCTTATGCCAGGTTTCCAACTGTCTACCCCTGCATACCAACCGGTTGATGTTGAGTTGGTGAATGTAATACCTGATGTTGTATGGACTGTGCATCAAGTGAAGAGGCTAAGTGCACCATAAAAGGTAAAAAAGGTGGAGCAAAATCTATAGAAGCCCGCGACTCAAGATTAGGATTATGCGTCCCAAAATGTGAAACCTGCGAAGGGTGAAAGGAAGGCTGTAAGATGTGTAAAAGAGGTTGTGTTGCAGTGATAGGACCTTGCGAATGACACAGACCTGGACCCTGCGCAGAAACATTGAAGAGTGCGCACTTTGTAATGGAGGCTTCAAAGCATGTGAGGGGTGTGCTAAAGACAACGGTAAAGACTATGAAGAAAGGTGTGAAGGTTGCATATTGTGGGCCAATGTAGACTGAGAGGAGGAAAGAGGGGATGACAGAACATGTGTTGGAGGCTGCATAGCATAAGGAGGCTGCGTACCAATAGACCAAGGCACATAATGTGCAGAATTAGGGGAAATAGGGGTTGGCACAACAAGAGGTGGAGGCTGCGAATTAGCAGTATAGGAAGGCTGCGAATCATTCCCAGAACTTTGTTCAAACAAAGGCTGCATATCATCATTTGGAGAAAACAGAGATGATGATATAGAAGGGGCAGGGGATAAAATAGAGGTGGGTGAATAATTAATTCCACCGACATAACCTACTTGGGAATTACCTCCAGGTGATCCATTTGAATGATCATTTGGAAAAATTGAGAAAGGGACATATTCCTTAGTAACTACTGCCTGTGTCTGCAAAGCTGGAAAAACATGCTCATTAAAAACCACATCCCTGCTGCGAATAATCTTATTGGCGACAGGATCCCACAGCTGAAATCCATATTGATCTTTGCCATACCCAACAAAGGTACACTTCTGAGATTTAGGGTCCAGTTTGGATCTTTTCTCCTTGGGAACAAGAGAAAATGCTTCACATCCAAATACTTGAAGATGTGAATAGGAGATCCGCTTTCCAAGCCACTCCTCCTCTGGAAGACCAAAATTTAACCGTGATGAAGGGCTACAATTAATTAAATAAACTGCTATGTTGCAAGCTTCAGCCCGGAATTCTTTTCCTAATCTAGCATTTGAAAGCATACAACGTGCTTTCTCCAAAATTGTCCTATTTAACCACTCTGCAGCGCCATTTTCTTGAGGCGTAAAAGGAACAATTTTGATCCTTCAAATACCATTGTCAGCACAAAAGTTATCAAACTCTAGTGAACAAAATTCACCACCGTTATCCGTTTGCAAACATTTGATGTGATGCCCACTTTGGTTTTCAACCAAAGCTTTAAAAATTTTAAATTTGTGAAAAACTTTAGATTTCTTATTAATCATAAAAATCTAAACTTTCCTAGTGCAGTCATCAAGGAAAGTTACAAAATAGTTAGCCCCACCAAGAGAAGTTACCTCAGTCGGTCCAAAGACATCTGAGTAGACAAGCTCCAAAGGTGAAGTACGTTTTTCACGTCCCGTCTTCAAGAAGCTGGCCTTCTTCTGTTTGCCATAAAGACAATGTTGGCAAAATTCCAAATCCACTGATTTCAAACTTGGTAATTGATCTCTTTTAACCAGCACTTCAAGGCTTTTCTTACTCATGTGTCCAAGACATTGGTGCCAAAGAACGGTCTCACTATCTGTCAGTGCCATAGCAACTCCCACTTGAGAACCATTCTCAAAAATATATAAGCTGCCCACTCTATCTCCTTTGGCAATCTGCAAAGCACTCTTATTGACTTTCCACGAATCCGGAAAGAAAAAAGTATTGCATCCTTGTGAAAAAAGTTGGCTTATAGAAATCAAGTTCTTCTTGAGTTTTGGAATATGTCTAACATCTTGCAAAAGCCATGTGGTACCATTCTTGGATTGTAAGAGAACATCCCCTTTACCAATGATCTCTAAAGATTTGTTATCCCCCAAATAAACATTCCCAAACTATCATGCTTGATAATTAGAGAAGGCATCCGTACAAGAGGTAGCATGAAAAGATGCACCCAAATCTAAAACCCACAAGTTTGAAGTGACTTCGCTTATGGACAAAACCAAAACACTATCATTGTGTTCATAAACAACATTAACCTCGCTGTCTTTAACCTTCTCTTGTGCCTTCTTATAGGAATAACAATTTTTTTTAGTGTGACCAGGCTTACCACAAAACCAGCAGTCGCCAATTCTACCTTTGGATTTTGATCTTTTTGCAGATTTAGATCTTCTCCTATTATTTTCTTTACCTCTATGACGAGACCTTCCTCTACTAACAGCAGTTAGGGCTTCACTTGAAGAGTTCTCTTGGTTCTTTCTTCGCATATCTTCACTGAGAAGAGTAGCAGCAACATCATCAAACTTCAATTTATTTTTCGTAGCCATAGAAGTACTCACAGCCATAACAACTCCCTCCTAGCTGTTCGGTAGCGAACACTGCAATAAAATTGCTTTAATTTCATCATCCAGGCTGATGCCCACTGAAAGTAATTGAGTAACCAACGTATTGAAATCATTAAGGTGGTTGGACACAATTCCACCTTCTTTCACTTTCAGGTTATACAACTTTTTCATAATGAAAACTTTATTAGACGCTGAAGCTATCTTGTACATTGAAGAAAGTTTATCCCACAATTCTTTCGAAATTTTTTCTGTTGAAACATTAAACAATACATTACTGGACAACGAGAGGAAAATGGTAGCCTTTGCCTTCCTGTCCAACTTCTCTCACTATTCATCTGTCATTGAACTTGGCTTCTTCGCTTTCCCATCAAGCGCGAGTGAGAGGTCTTGCTTTATCAACAATGACTCCATTTGCACCTTCCACAAACCAAAATTCTGACCCGAGAATTTCTCTATCTTCACTTCCTCCATAATTCAGGAAATTCATCACCAATTTCCCAACCAAGCTATACCGTCACCATACAGCTCTGATACCAATTGAAAAGTTAAGCAAAGTGCAGATGAAGATGCAAAATCAAAGTATAAAGAAATAGAACATAATACACAAGAGATGAAACCGATATTTTATCGTGGTACACCATTAATGGCTACATCCACACTAATAGCAGAGAAATATTTTTATTAGCAACAACCAAATACAAATGATACAGCAGCAAATATAAACATGTATTGGAGAAGCTGAAGAGTCAGCAATTGGCGGGAAACACAAAGTGTCCGTTGGGCTTCAGCGCTTAACAACCTTTATATTTAAATATTTCATTAATACAATAATTATTAAAAAATAAAGGCAAATTCTTTGATTTCATTTCATTTCAATTTCATCTCCTTTCTCATTAGCCAATGTCTATCCAGTTCCCGTTATGCGGTACGTGTGAATCGGGCATTTGTAACGGAAAAAATCTCTCACGTCAACCTGATAAAATAGCTAACAGCTGGACAATCGATTTTTCCCAGAAAGAGTGATTGTCTTCACTCACCGACGACAGTGTCGGCCGTATAGCGTGTTTACTGTGACCTCCAACTACTTTCAATAAATATAGAGTACAGTCGGCATTTCATGATCGATTTTTCGGCACAGATATTCAATTTTGGTCGGCACATCCTTTTTCAGAATGTGACAGCTGACTTGGTAAGAAAACTATATGTATGTTAAGAGTATGTGTTCTGTGGTAGCAACTAGGCTCAGTCATATATATGGATTTCAATGACTACAAAGTGCACCAAACATGGATGTCTCGAATTGAGAAAATCTATCAGAAATGGATAGAGCAAAAGAATTCTTTGACAGCTATGTCACTATTTGGAACCTCGCTCTAAATCTAAAATAAACAATATGATATGGATGATCCATGCCTAATAAACACATCTGAAATATTCTCTAACGATCCCTACATTGATTATTAAGAACTACTTAATCATGTTCAAAGACATTAAATGCAGTGAGAGGACTTGCCTATGCAAAAAGAAGGCAACATCTACATGTAGATACAAAGCTTCATGGAAGAATGCATAAAATCAACTTTAGTCCGTGATGAATCAGGAAACAAATCTTATGAATCAACAAGAAATGATGACAAGTTAAACATTCATAACCTTCAAATGTCATCAATATGCATGCAAATTCTATTTGTATATGTATGGATTAAACAATTAATAATAAATGTTAAATAATTGAATGAAATAAATTTATACTCCCTTCAACTTCTCTAAACAACTTTAACATCTTTTAGAATTGAACCAACAAAGAATTAAGTGTTCATGAAAGACCTTGTTATAACAAGTTTTCCGTTCAAATTCAAACAAATTTTAGATCTTGTTGAATGCTGTCCATATACAATTTGAAATTCATTTGGTCCAACAAAGAATTACGTAATACGTTGTTCATGAAAGATTTGAAATATCACCCAATTTTGCCAATCATCTCGAAGAAATGTAATATTGGTAAACTCTTCTAATTGCATAACATATTGATAGGAAACTGAGTTTGTTGGCATTGAAGATCCAAATCATTGAAGGGTCCTAGAAGTCAGGCCTGAAGAATAGTTACAAACAGATGATTGAAACTTGATGAGATGATATAATAATAGATGATGTGTCACACACAGTGGTTAAAAAATTAACCTTTATACTTGTTCAAAAAACTATATTCAAGGGCAGATGTCATTAAACGCAAATCTCAAAACTGGTGCCTTGAATGGCCTTACGACACATCATAGGTGCATGCATAAAGTTATTGTAAAGGTTTAGACCTTTAAAAAAACAGGTGTCAGTTATCTGAGGTTTTATTGCCACATAAAAGGCTAGTATGAAACGTGGTAAAAGAACTAAAGGTTGCCTTCTACTTCCATTTTCAAAGAAATTTGATAATAGCTAACTAGACAGTACGTTTTCCAAAATAGCTGCAACGACTGGGAATGTCCTCTGATGAACAACAACTACAAACACCTAATAACAGTCTATCTGTTGATCCAAATGATTTATGATTATGTGCTATAATGGGCATATCATTATCAGTGGATAGGTGAGATGCATATGCAATCTTAACAGTAAACAAGAGAAAGTAGAATCATAACAGATGCATATGGCTGAAACAGTAAACATTAAATAAATAAGAAACAAAAGTAAAATAGTAAACAAATCATATTGTGGTTCTTCTCGGATACATTGTCTGCTGCAAGCTTGTAGTAATTTTCTCTTCACATTATGCTGCTAGTTATTGATAGGGTAAGGCGGTGTAAAAACTAAAAATCCTAGGTAGTTTTTGGGGGTGAGACATATGTAATTGCTTATCGGTGAAGGTCACTGATATGCATCTGCAAGCTAGGAAATGAAAGTTCTTCAAAATAAGTGAAAAATCATCTAAAAGTAGTTACAACTCATTAAAACTTATCAAACTAATATCCAGTAATTTCTTTCATATACTAATATCCTGTAGTTTCATTCATACTTATCAAATTAATATTAGATTTGTTACGCCTAAGGTGTTTTCCTATTTGAGGTGTTTTCGTATTTGAGCTTCATGAGCTCATTTTGTCTATGAATGGCGGACATTAGCAGATAAGGCTTGCAAGAAGGTTGAAACAATTACAACCGTTAGATTTTTTCACCATTTTTCCGACTATTTTTTCGTCGTTTTCCCTGCTGTTTTTCGCCCTTTTTTGCTGCTTTCCCCACCGCTATTGGTCTTCGCTCCAACGTTCACCGTTCGCTTTATCTGCTGCCCGCGTTTATTTTGCCCCTTATTTTCTCCCACGTTTTATTCTGCCCGGCGTTTTATTTTCTCAGCCATTTTATTGTATTTTCATTTATTCCTTCATAATCGACGCCTCCAGTTTGATTGCTATTAATTCCTTATGTTATTATAAGGAGGGGGCTTAATTAATGGGCTTTTTTTTCTAATTTGAATTTTTTTCTTAATATACAATAATAAATAAATATACAATTTAAATTTTATATATAATTAGATAATAAATTTGTGTTAAATATTTAATATATATTTTTTTCTCCACAACCTAGCCTAAATATATGTTAAATATTTAATATATTTAATATAAATATATATTTTTAGAATATAATAATATTTTTAAATTATATAATTAACATTATATATATATATATATATATATATATATTAAGTTTTTCTTTATTTATTTTTTAAGTTTCTCTTTGTGGTAACAAGCATGTTATTAGTAGGTTTTAACATTATGGCATCCTTTACCTAGATATAAATATATCGTTTACCTAAGTATAAATTAGCATAATTAATATATAATGTATATTATATATAATAAAAAATAATATAAAACTATTAAATACATATATAACTATTATATTTTATGCCAAAGGCGTATCCAATTTGAGAGAGACCAACCTAAATTTGTAAATCCATGGTTGATCTCTCTCCACAGCAGCTGGCCAACGATTGAAATGGTCTGAACTGTCGATCTGAAAAGGCAATACATTTCAAGTAGAGGATCTCAAGCACATTGTACTCTTCAGGATATTTTGGGCCTCATAAATACGGTAATTAGTTCCCAGCTGCCACACAGAACTGGTAATGAGTTCCCCCAAATTGTTCCCTTCCGCTACCACCGTAGAGCACGACAAAGCCACTTCACACCTACCTAAAGTTGAATGAGTAAACTTTGAACTTTTGGAGATATTTTTCACAACGCCAAGATATTTTTCACAGCGCCTCTCATAAATGCATTTGTGCTTAGGATACAAGTGGTTGACTTGGATATTTTTACTGCAGTAATGCACCATGCCTGTTGTCAAGTTTTCACTGCCTTCTTTCTCCTACAAATAGAACTTTACTTGTAAGAATAAAAAAACCACAAATCTGCTACATCTACCAACAACGACAGTTGCACAAAACTTATTAAAAACAAGGATTGCAGAAGAACAATTTGAAAACTATCAGACAATGAAGAAGAAATCAGGTATCTACTGTCGCTACTTTCCATCGTTGTTTTACAATTACTTGTTTCCAATATCTTTTTTACCAGTTTAAATCTTTCATATTTTTTTGCTATATCTTACCATATTTAACTATAATTGTTTCCAATATATTTTTTCACTAGTTTAAATCTTTGATATTTTTTAACTATATCTTACCATATTTAACTGTAATTCTTCCATGAAGTGGACACCCTAAGAATTTATAGTAATGTACAACTAGTATGCTTGGACCAATGAGAATAGAGGTACAATTGCATAGTTCGGGCAAGCTTTCACTTTTGCATATCATAATCCTCTCTATATAGGTAACCATGCTCTTCGTATAGACCTGGAGGAAATAAACTTAAAAAAAAGATAAAAAATAATCCATAAAATTTGTGCGTAGATTATACCATGAAACATCTTAGATTGATCTTAAAGAACTATGTAAACAAATATGTTTTTAACAATTACCATCATGTGTGTGTCTCTGTTTATTTTGCAATAGAAGAAAGGGAATTTCAAATCAAGTTATGAATGTGCATCTTGAATTTAATTCATTGTATCTGAAATGCAATGATATATTTATGATAATGTGTCTGATTAATGTAAAAAAAAAGCATGGATGTGCTCAATATATACCCTACTTACAACCCTTGCACAGGCAGCGACATTCTTCTTGAGGTGCGCAGGAACCAAAATCCCCCGCTAAACCCCTCTGCATTTTAGATATCAAATATTGTTGCCTCTGGGTTCTCCGTTAGCTAATTCTTCCCCTTGTCTCCCTGATCCTAGTGGCCTAGCTATCCCACGAGTGATCTCCCCACACTCTTCCTCGCCACCTCACTCCTCCTCTGCTGAGGACTCCATTGACACTAGCAAGCTCTCGCTTCAAGCTCCTGAAAATCATCCCAAGCATCTTTCTAAGGTTGTTTCTATCATCTTTCATGCATCTTCTAGCGGGCTTCGTCTTCTGCATTCTAGGTCAATGACTTATTGGAAGCTGAAATGCCTCCAAGGGACCCATTATGGAGAGCCATGTGTGTAATTTTTTGGCAACAATTATAAAAATGAATAAAAGGCTAAAAATCAAATGACAAAAAGGACAACCCAAATGGTTTTCATGTCTGTAGGTTACATAAATATTTTTATCAATACCAGAGGTAGCTTGACTCCTGTAATTAGGTCAAGATATTCAAAAAAAGGTTTTTAGAATAGAAAAGGCATTAACTTGAACAGTTACCAAAAGTGCAGATTATTGATGACATGAAACAGTAAACAAGGAGGTGAGATCAAAGAATATAGGAGAAAGAATCTCAAAGCATATGAACTTAAAAAGAAAACATTCATTGCAGGAAAAGTGCCTCCTAAATCCTCTGCCCTTTTCCCCATATCTCCATATTCATTATGCATGCCAAAAAAAGATCTTAGTCAAGGCACGTGGAGGTTTAATTGTTATCATGCAACTGTGGAAGTATATACAAGACACGTGAGCAGATTAAAGTTAAATGTAGACTGCCTACAAAAAATATTTAACTCTACCTACTCAAGGCGTCACACCTGCCAAATGCATTTGTGTTTTCTATGCCTTGCATTTTACCAAGCCACGTACCTTTTATTTAATTTCTCTTTAATCACTAATTGGAAGAAGATTTGATAGCTCTTAATTCTGTTGTCCACGCTCTTCACATTTAGGTTTACTATCTCCACATCATTTTTTTCTTAAAATTTTTATAGTGGGTGCCTTTCTTAAATAGCATTGTTGACTTTCTATTTGGGCTTTTTGAATACCACATAAGCTCTAGTTGAAAAGCCCCAAGATCTCATATCTCTTTGTGCGGTTATAGACTTAAGAAAAGAAACACCACATGTACCGTCCACTAGGGAATGAATCTCTGCATGACTAAGGATGAGCCTCTTAAAAACAACTCATGAATGTGTCCACATTTTTTTTAAGAATATCAGGAGTAGACGTATCAACCAATGTTTATGCTAGAGGGGTTCTATTAGTGGACACTGAAAACAATAAAAATTAATATAAAATTTATGTACAAAAATAAAACAGATATTTGTAGGCACTTGCTTGGTTTGGCCATTCATAGCATAGAGTACACAATACTCTGGCAACATGAAATTGCATCTTAAGAATGCTTTAGATCACTTTTTCTTCTAATAAAAAACAATTACTACAAACTTTTTGGGTTTCGGCTTTCTTTAGTACATACTGTGGTGGATTTTGGAATAGAAGAGTGGGTACCAAAGCAGAATTCATTGAGAGCTTTTCTTTTCTACACTACTTTTAGAGCTATCATAGGTCCTCGTTTCTATTGTTAGACATTTAGCAGAGAGATGGAGTGCCATTAAAAATCAAGAGCTTCCAACCTAATGGGTCGTGGAGTTGTCTCACAAGTCAGCTGCTGTTAGGGACCAGTAGAATCATTGGAGCTCCCTATTTGGGTGGTTGGAAAAGGTAACACTATCCTCCACCTATTGCTCCAATCCACGAACACATAAACCCAGTTATACATGCAACCAACTCCCACGTGTCAATATAATTTTCTAGCTTATGGCATCCATGCACACTTTATTTAGGTTAGAATAAAAAAAGCTACTTTATTTAGTGGATCCTTATCAATTTATATGTAATTAAATCGATTTAATGGTTTCGAGTAAGGTTAAGAAAATATTATATGTTTACTTTTCAAGGAAATAATATTTGTAATTTAGGAACTCATAAACTTATACTATATTTGTAATTACAGTAAATTCATCAAGACATATTTAAAATTGAATTTTTATGACAATCTTTTTAACCATTGGGTTCTGTAACTGAATTTGTGTTTCAATTGCATTTTTAAAATAGCCAAGCTGATTTGTGAGATCAATGGTTAAAAGACAACAAAAAGCAATGCAAGACAGTTCAAAAAATCTCCTCCGTTGAATTTTTCGTTCATGTTTTTTCCACCGTTTTGGATCATTATTTGTTTTCCATATATTTGTGACTGCTGATTAGTGAAAGGAACAAGGCCTTTCTTTAATTTATTTTTAACGTACGAGCAATATTAATATTGATTTTCGTCACTATAAAAGCAACCGTAAAAGCAACGAAAACAATTGCATTTGCCATTGCCAGTTAAGGGAGAGGGCCCTATCGTGGGTAGGGTAACTTTGACCTCCTACTCCACGTCATCAGTGTCCAAGTCGGCCTTTTTTTTGCCACGTTCCTTGACCGTTCAGTTGGCAATATGTAAAAAAAAATTGGGGAAAATTTGAGCACGTTTTTCGATGTTTTGGGGGTGCTTTTCAAAAACCACAAAAAAAGTGATAGACCAATAGTGGGTAACTAAGTCATGTAATATTGGTATCCTGATGTGGCGTTACATGATTGGTCAATTTGTGTATTTTTTTGAATTGAAGGGATTGGTAGTTGGATACCAAGTGTAAATTTATTGACACTTTTATTGCCCAATAGTGGGTCTGAGACTGTCCAAAGTTGGCCCCCAAGCTGTCCATATCTATACCAGTGATTGGACCCTATCCCACGATCGGCTCCTCTCCCTTATTTAATCTTGGACTCTACCGTCCAAAATTAGAATACCCTTGGGCATTCTTATCATCTCCTTTTAAATACTTTGAAACTTGAACTCTTGAATGCATTCATCTCTGTTCTTTACTATTATTGGTCACATATTCTCTTTTATAGTTTTTAATATTTTAATATTTTATTATATAATTATTTAAAAAAAAAGAAAAAAAAGTTATTAAAAATATGTAGTGCTAATATCATAAATTTAAATGGATAAACTATTATTTAATTTATTGGAGGTTATTTTATGGAGACATCTCACTAGCAACCATTATAGAAAAGATAATAAATTCTAATTTTTTATGTAATTAAATATATTTATTTTACATATGTTTAAAGATATAACAGAATATAATTAATATTCATTATTAAATATTTTATTATATCATATGATTTTATATTTTTAAATATTATATTTAATTTCTAATTATTTATTTGATGTAAAAATTAGCAACCATTATACAAAAGATAATAAATTTTAATTTTTTATGTAATTAAATACATTTATTTTTACACTTCTGAGGTATAGTTCTGGAAATGGATTAAGGAGGACCTAGAGAAGCGTGGAAACATTATTCGAGGTCACGGAGGGGCCGATGGTTTTGTTTGAGCTTTAGGCATGAAGTCAAATATAGGTCGTTCTCGAAGTAATAAAGAAGAATAATAAAGTTAAGGAAAATAAACAAAAAGACAAAGGCTCATGAAGATATGAAAGGAGCTAAAGTCGAGGATTCACGGTAGATAATTTCGATAAATAAGGTTAATGTCATAATAAAGATATCGAAGTCGGCAAAAGAAAAACAAAGAAATGAGAAACAAATCAAAGACCAGCAAAAAGAGTTGCAAAAGTTAGAATCTGAGTTAGATGAGTTATGGTGCATGTTGGAGGAATACAAGGCATGCAATAAGAAGAAGACAAAGAAGAAGAAAGCTGAAGCAAAAGTGTTCAAGGATGGTGAGAAGGTGAAAAAGATGCATGGGAATAAAAATTCACATTTTGAAGAAGAAGAATTCTCTAAGAGGAAAGCCATCGAGTTTAGAATTAGCCAAGGAATAGAACTCTTGGAACGGGGAAAGCTTAAATCCCTAGATGAGTTGGCAAAATTTTTATTTTATTGGATGGAAGGATGAATGAATGGGGAGAAGATGAAGAGGATGAATTAGCTGAAGATGTTGAGTTATGTTACCTTGAAGAAAGGGAAAACATTGAGGATTATAATGAGAGAGGCGAAGAGTTCAAAGACTATAGTGAAGAGGAATGCAATTTATCACAAGAGGCGGCCCCAAATGTTGTAGCAGTGGAAGTAGTCCACCTTAGAGAGAAAGCTGCAATAGAGAGAGAGATCATTGGGAGCCCCATATGTGATGAAGCCTTATTGATCTTAGAGGAGTGCAACCTATGGAAAGAGGTGACCCAAAATGTTGCAGCAGTGGAAATAGTCCACGTTGGAGAAGAAACTGCAACAAAGATAGAGATCTTTGGGAGCCCCATATGTGATGACATTTTATTGGTTTTGGAAGACACAACCAACAAGGACCAGCTAGTGGGATGTTTGAAGAATCCCGTGATTGATGAGAAGAGAGAAGATGAAGATCATCTCTTTCTTGGAGGAGAAATGAGGATGATTGAGGGAGAGAGTAATGACCTGAAAGAGGAAGCACCTATGAGAATTTTTGACTCACTTAATTTGATTTTTGTCTATAACAGTTTATGTGCAGGTGTGGCAGAAGGTTGGACATACCATGGAAAGAGCCATAGTGGATATTGGTGGAGTAAGACCACTCGTTGGGAAAAGAGGAGGAGAACCAAAGGGCTGAGAAGGACAATGTCTTATTCAACTAGCAGTTGGAAGCATAGGAAGAAATTATGCGAAAATATGCAAAAGTACCTAACCTGGTGGAAAGGTAGGCCATGGAGTTAGCGCTTTGAACCAGGAGGTTCAAAATTTTAAAAGAAGGGGAGAATGATGCAGAGCATCTCTTTTAATGTCCCCTGCCCACTGACTGGAATTAAGGAACTTGCTAATTTTGGTTTTCTTTTCTGCTGCCTCCGTTTTGTTTCTGCTATTTCCGTTGTGGACCTATTTTTGGTTGTGAGTGGCCTGTGGCCTAGTCAGCTGCATGCTGACTGGGGGCTATTTTTAGTGGTTATAACTGTCAGAAACTGTTGCAACGTGGTAGCTAAAAATTGAGTTAGAATGCTGTTAGGAGTAGGTGTCTTTGTGAGCAAAGAAAGTATATATTGAACTGAAGATTTGGAACGAGGGGGGGGAAGGAAGAGGGGATGGATTTACTAGGCATCTGTATTGTGCAGAGACCTCTTGTAAGCCCTTTTATTTGTAAATATATGAATACTATGTGTTTTGTTACATGCTAGACTTCGTGGATGGCTTCTTTTCTCCCTGAGCAGCTGTAAGGTTTATTGAATGTGTTATTCTCTATTTATTTGTGGATGTTCTTTAATTTCTGTTTGTTTGTATTTTGTAAAACCCAAGAAGGATTTTAGTGTTGAATCAAAGGAGTGGTGGTGGTGCATCAAGGTTTAAAGATGTAATAGAATATAATTAATTTTCATTATTAAATATTTTATTATATCAAATGATTTTATATTTTTAAATATTATATTTAATTTTTAATTATTTATTTGATGTAAAAATTATCAAATTTAGGTTAAGGATTTTTAGTGAATACTCTCACATTATTATATTTTTTTCTTAATGTTAGTATAGTAATGTCTCTTGATATAATAGTTAATTATTAGCGAGTCTTTATAATTAATTATTTCATTATATCAAATGCTTTTATATTTTTAAATAGTGCATTGAATGTCTAATTATAATTTGATGTAAACATGATCATCATATTTAGTTTAAGGGTTTTAAGTGAATACACTTACACTATTATAATCTTTTTTTAATGTTAGTATAGTAATGTTTCTTGATATAATAGTTAATTATTAGTGAGACTTGATAATTAATTATTTTATTCTATCAAATGATTTTATATTTCAAAATATTATATTAAAAATGAACATCAAATTTACAGGTTTTTAGTGAATACACTAACACTATTATAATATTTTTAATGTTAGTATAGTAATGTCTATTTATATAATAGTTAATCACTAGTGAGACTTGATAAAAATTATGACACTTTTCTCATCAATTTTGGACTCGCTCCATCAAGTTGATCTATTAGACAATGAGTAATACACAAGAAGTGTGTTTTTATACAAAAAATCGATAACTACATATTGCAAACATAACATGCACATGTTGGCAATGGTGCCTAATTATTTTCTTGATTCAAAGGTTTTATTTCAATTGTGTTTGGATACTTGTAAGTGAATGCATAGTTGATTTTAAGCTATCACTTCTACATTGAGACATTTGTTGCACAAACAACATCATTTGATAAATGACCTACTAATTGACCTCATGTACTACACTAATATATGAAAAAAATAGACCAATATTTTCTTTAATTGACCTTCACAAAATAAAATAACGATTCATACATTTATATTCAAAATAAGAAAAATCTTCTTATTGAGTACTTGGATAATATATAGATTCTTTTGGTTAATTGTGTTGTTCACATTTATATCATTATCTTTAATACAAGCTAAATAAAATAAGATGCAAGATTGTAAATCTCAACTTTTACAAACAAATGTTGTCTATTTTTACCTCAAGAAGACTACTCATATTTCATGCATCTAATAAAAAAACAAAACCAAAATTTCCTATTAATTACAATCCACACACTTCGGCGTACCCATTGCACACCAAAGTGCAATTGCTATTCTAGTTTATGTGTTGGCCCTTGCCCAAATATATAGCAGGGCTTAATCAAATTTATTGAAATATTCACTGAAAATTCTTCAAATGCTCATAGACTGATCCAATGAAAGGTAACCTTTATTATGTCTCTTTGTCTTTGTCATATTCCTTGGTTAATTTTATGTAGTTTGAGAGGTATTACATGTGGAGGAGTAATAGGTATAATATGCAATTCCCTATTTTATGTATAGGGAAAAGTGAGTGTCATCTGGTGTGGTGAATTAAGAAACACACATCAATGTTGATAAAAATATTTGCAGATTTTAATAATATGTATTTTTTAACAATAAATTTATAAATTATTCATTATATTGATTTATTGTTTGGATAGAGTCTTTCAATTTTTCTATTTGTTGATATGTTTTCTTTAGACAAAAATTCTAAGATTCACTGTATTTAATAAAAGAAATAAAACTGTGAATTAGTGAAGAAAATTGAAGTTTTTTTCATTGATGTGGCTTTAATTTAATATGTATATGCTTTTATTTTTAATTGTAAAATACATTTGAAGGTTCCTAGTTGTTATATTGGGTCTCTAAGAAACTTCTTAATTTAAATTTTATTTTCTATGAAATTGTATATTTTTGTTATCTTTACTCATAATTTACTTTCTTAGGACACCTTGCTTACTAGTTTGATGATAGAGATTGTCAATCTTTCAGTTAGACTGGCAAGAAAATTTTTCTATTTTTTTTTTAAAAGATTGTTTTTTATATGGTTTCTATTTTAAATTCAAGTGATAAGAAATCCTGATCCTTGAATTAATTTGTTGAGAATTTGTTTTTATGCTTTAGATCTCCCTTTTATTGTTGTTGTGTGTGGATTTCATGTTCTCACTTTAATAGTTTGAAACACACTTAGTTGTGTTAATAAAATTGATTCTATCTATAGGTTGTCTTGTTGCATATTTGATACTTCATTACCCCTCAAAGTCTACCCAAGTTTAACTTTTGACTAGGTGTAGCAGCAACTAATGTAATTATATATTTGAGAAATTATTTTGTTTTAGTAGAATATGATTTTTGTAATATTTGTTCAAATAGACAATTGGTTGATTTTGTTTCTCTACTAATGCTATCCTTTTTACTTTTTTATCCTTCGTAATTGAGTAAATTATTTGATTTGGCCCTTTCAATTCCTACATTCCTTTACATTTTAGTCCTTTTAAAATTTATAATTTGTGAATACTTCTCAAAAATATAAACGTGTTGAATTTAATTACAGAGTTTTTCATAAATAGAAAGTGTAGTGTAGAAATTTGTACCCCTTTTCTAAGAGA
>VDFB02066440.1:0-10876 GCA_007258455.2 Sequoia sempervirens
AACAGAGACTTGCTTCCTCAAAGATTACAAATTTGCAAAAACTAAGCTCCAGTTCGAAGAAACCACGACTATCAATACATTAACAGACATACCAGACGAACACTTACCCTTCCCCCCTTAAACCCAGAAACCATTTACCTCTGCAAAGCATATAAAGCCTTCCACCCAGTCCATACCCTCCACTGGCACTAGCTTCACTCTTTTCTTCAGAAACTCCACTGCCATTTCCGCCAGTGTGCGATGCCGAGACAATTCAGAGCCTTTAAGATCCAGAAGAAAGGGGTAAATTTTGATAGCATCATCCAAATCCCACATGGTTGCCAGGTCCGCCGGGCGTGGTATGCCCTTACCCAAGAGGGCTGCCTTCAGAGAAGTATCGATGCCCCCGAGCAAGTCCTTCTGAAACAGTCGCACCATCAATTCCTTGGCCAAGGGTTTCGGGGTGGCAATGTCCATGAGCGCCACAAGAAACCTGGAAGAAATTTGAGTATTATCCCTTGGAAATTCTTTACGCTCTAAATGTTCCTTTCCAAGGACCATTTTCACTGCAGCTACCGTCGCCGGATCATCTTCAAGCAATATTCATTTGAGACGCTGGTCCGTTACTTCCCGAAAGGCAATTTGCCTTTCCGCTGCCACAAGCGAAACAGGAGTATCGACCCCGAAGGAATCAAGACCTTCCACCGAAATGATGATGGTGAACTTTGATTTCGCCAGCCTCGCCATTGCCGAAAATGCGCCCGGATCACCCTGCAACAAAAACATAAAAGCAGAAACCAAGGAGCCGAACTGCAATTTAGGAGAGGGCTTCCTAAATTTAACATGAAAGCTCAATAATGAACCGTCAGTCATCGGATACGGATAAAGATTAGGAGCTTTGCAAATTTGTCCTTCGCATGAAATGAAATTCCTCCCCCGCAGACCTGTAATCAATGCAATTTATGGAGCTTATCACACGGCACGTCCGCGCATAGAGTAAGGTAGATCGTGCACTACGTGTCCCTCGGCCGACTTCGTGAAACTTGAGCCCATCATTCTACTAGACCCCTTCAATTTAACCGAGCAAAGAGGCGGCCGAATAAACCTACCAATGCCATTCGCATACTGCTAAATTTGGTATGTTGGTGTGGTTATCACCGCCCGACCCAAATACCACGCGTCCATCCCACGCCCCACCACCCGGCCATTTAGACATCCATTTTCTGTGTGTGGGGCGAGGAAGAACCCCTGTCATACACAATGATTTTACTATTATATTAATTATATTAATAGTAATAATATAATAATATTAATATTATAATTAACATAGTAGTCAATTAAGATAGTTTATTAATATAAAATAACCTATATTATATTGTATATAAATATATAATATAAATTAATATAAACTATTATATAATATAAATTAATATATTACCTACATAATATAGGTTAACTTACCTACAAATTATTACTTGAAATAATATAAAATATAAATAAAAATAGTATATATATATATATATATCTTATATACCTATATATTATAGGTTATAATTTTTTTGATGAAACTATATATATTTTAATATAAATTAATATAAAATATACATGATGAAATATTTTTAGAAGGAACACATATATAATCAAATTATACCACAAATATTAAAAACATAGATAAAGATATTAGTTTAATGGAAAGAATAATACAATTTTTTTATTTTTTTATTTTAATAGTGTGAATCCAAATCTCTATAAAGTAGTTAATTGATTTTTGTAAGATTTTCTTTAATAAAAAAATAACAATTACATACATAAAAAATCATTCTTAAAAAAATGTCAAAATAAATAACATTTATTTATTTTAGAAATATTTAATGAAATGATTTTATAAAGCAAAAAATGAAAAATCATTCTTAAAAAAATGTTTAATTTGTTTTATCCACCAATAACACAATTTTTTTAATAATGAGAAAAAAAATAAATTTTATAATTTATAAAGTTAAATATTTTACAAGTTGACTTTACAAAATTGAATTTTATTTTAATTTTTGTTTAAATATTGTTCTTGATTGGTTGAAAACTAAATTATTAATAACTAGTTAACTAAAAAAAGCCAAAGTCATTACAATAGTACTATGCCTAAGGCAACTAACAGAGGCGTATCATCTCATATGTCCACTTTCACCCTTAAGTATGAATTTAATTTATAAATGGGAGAATGCCTCCACATACCTTCAAATATTATATTGCTGCACAATCTTCTTTACATACATTTTGAATTGATATATTAAATATTTTTTAAGGGAGATTAGAGATAAGAAGTGTATATTTTGTTTTTTAATTTAATTTAATATTTATTTTAGCAATTATAAATAATAAAAGTGTTTCTATTATTTTTATTCATTCAAAATTTTAAATTATCTTGAAAATAATTCATTTCAATTGAATTAGATTTTTCTTATTCTAAAAATCACATCTTGATCTCATGATTTTTAAGCATCCTAAACATTAGTACTCACACTCAGGTCCCTTAGGACACTACCACTCGTGCTTGTGTATCTATGTACACTAGTGGTCCCTTGCAATTTAAAGTCTTTTTTTTCTTCTAATTAACGATTATCTACCTTGCAAACCCTTATCTTAATATGTTTTGGAACAATAAACATGTGCTCAAACATGTCTATTTAAGAAAACTTTCTCAAAAAAATTAAAGTATTTTTTTCCTAATTAATGGCCATCTCCCTTGCAACCCTACTCCTAATATGTGTTACAATAGAAAACTTGTCCTAAAACATGTCTATTTAAGAAAACTTTCCCAATTTTTTTTGTCTTTTTTTCTTAATTAATGGCCATCTCCCTTGCAACCCTAATCCTAATATGTGATACAATAGTAAACTTGTGCTCAAATGTGTATATTTAAGAAAACATTCCAAAAATGGAAAGGATCCATTGTATACTCACCTCCCCAACCATCAATATGTTTTCTTCTCCATCCAACACTTTCCTCTTTTATATATAGAGCTTGTTGCACACACCACTATTACTACAACTCCATCAACACTCACAAGATCACAAGCTTCTTAATTTACCCTAGGCACAATATTCTTTCCTAAAATTGATAGAATTTATAACATGTTTCAAAAATAAATATTACAAAAATAGGGGTGAAATTTTACAAGTGTTGGTGGTTTCAAATAGCATGTATAAAGGATGTGAGCACCTATGTCCAAGACACTAGTGTCCCAATAAACACCGATACACTAAAGGAAAAGACCACAAGACCTTAGGACACAAGTGCGCAAAGAGGGACACTACACTTGGCTATTGCTAGACAAATTTTTTTTCTAATCTTGGTTTAACAATCAAGGACTTTCTCTAGTCAACAATGTAGTTATTTTCAATCATCTAAACAAACACACTTTCCTAGCCCTCTTTCATTTACATGTTTTATAATTAAAGTGCCACGTAGTGGCGAGTACTTGCCTATGTAGTATTCTAATTAGAGATTTGCAGAGTTGGAATAAAAACAAATGTAAGTTTAATTAATGTGAATAAAATTAAATGTAATTTTATTTTAATTATTGTATTTTAGTTTTGACTTTTTTATTTTGTGTTTTGTTTGATTAGGGGAGAGGGGTCCATAATGGAGTAGGTCCAATAGTGGGAATATAAGTAGTCCTCAGTGGGCCCCATAGTGGAGCATTTTAATATCCACTTGTAAAACACTTTTTATCCATAAAGTATGCAAAGTGACAAATCATGTGATGCCACATCAGTGCACCAATAAAACATTACTTAGTGCATCGTGGTCTCACTTTTTTTTTGGGCTTTTTTGGATACCTCAACAAAAAGCATGTTGACGTGGCCCTAAAATGAAGTATAGAAGCACATGAGTTGCCAAATAAATTGTTGTACAAAATTGAGAGTGATTTGAAATTTCCATGTAGGATTTTGAGAAACACGAAGTTAGGGTGCTCCACTATAGGCCCCTCTCCCCTAATAGCATTGGTTTTATTATATGTTTTGGTTATGTAATGTAAATATCTTGTTTGATGTTAAATATTCAAAAATAAAATAAATTGGAATAAATATTTATTGTTTGGTGTTATTTTTTTTCAAAAAAATTAAAGTTGAATACATTTGAATATTTATATAATGAACCCATTCATTGAGAGAAATAAGTAGTTTATGAATTATTTGTACTAGATATAACTATGACTAATAAAGTTGAAGTTGAACTTGTTCTTTAGAATAAATATTTGCTAAACATTAAATAATCAAATGATTTATTATTAAAAATAGTTCTTAATTGATTCTAGTTGATTTTGAATTTGATAGTGAAATCTTCATATTATAGTTGAAGTTAAATATACTATTAATATAATAAATATATTATATTCTAATTTAATATTAATACATTATATAAACTAAGTAAATAGGTAATATTATAATATTAATATATTTTAAAATATTGTTATAATTATTAATATAGTGATTTACTATTATATTGATTATATCAATAGTAATAATATAATAATATTAATATTATAATTAACATAGTAGTTAATTAAGATAGTTTATTAATATATATAAATATATATGAAAGGAGAAATACAACATAAAATAACCTATATTATATATTATATAAATTAATATTACATATAATATAAATTAATATATTAGCTACATAATATAGGTTAACTTATTTACCTACAAATTATTACCTATAATAATATAAGATATAAATAGAAATAGTTTATAGAAATTCTATAAGAAGAAGGAGAAATATATAATCAAATTATATCATAAAATATTAAAAACATAAAAACATAGATAAAGATATTAGTTTAATGGAAAAGATAATACAATTTTTTTTTTAAATTTTAATAATGTGAATCCAAATCTCTATAAAATAGTTAATTGATTTTTGTAAGATTTTCTTTAATAAAAAAAATAACAATTACATACATAAAAAAAAATCATTCTTAAAAAAATGTCAAAATAAGTAACATTGAAAAACTTTAGAAAGATTTAATGAAATGATTTTATAAAGCAAAAAAAAAAAATCATTCTTTAAAAAAATATTTAATTTGCTTTATCCGTCAATAACACACATAACTTTTTTAACCAATCAAATGCACAAAAAATAATTTCTATAATTTGTAAAGTTAAATATTTTACAAGTTGACTTTACGAAATTGAATTTTATTTTAATTTTTGCATTCTTTGATTCAATTTTTTTTTTAAAAATATATTCAAAGGTTGATAATTCTAAACATGACAACTATCAATTGGTGTACATGTTTAAAAATTTAAATTATGTGTCTATGACTTAAACTTAAGGGTATCACTCTAGGTTATTCTAAGAGGATTAAATACACATTGATTAATCAATAAAAGATGAAAACGCGTGCACATATCTATCACTAATATTTATAGATTCTACCAATTAACTACTACACATAACTATTGAACTCCATGGTTTACTTTACATCTTATCATTGGTAGCTTAAATTTGAGGCATGAGTGTTAAATAAGGAAGTTGATCATTCTTCTCTATTGCTTTAACAACCAATCCCAATAGTGCTTCTTTATCCAAAGTGTTAAATAAGGAAGATAGAATATAACATATTAGTTCATTTTTATATTTATCATACAAAGTCTATAAATGATGATGACCTCCATTAATGAATTATTTTATACTTACTTCAATAGATAGCCCATGTGAATGGTTTGATTCATTTCATGATTACTATGCATCATTCAATGTTTTGTAAAATCCTCTCATACATTTCTTAACTCTTAGCTTAGAACATTATTTTCTAGCATGAATTCTCATTATTCTATCTCTATTGGTCAACCCTTGAATAGTTTATGAACTTATCTATATTCCATGTTGGTGTACACCATTTCAAATATCTATGGTTATAGATAATTTTATTCTACCTATTTTATATTTTTTAAAAACAAGATATGCATGACTATCATGATATTTATCTTACATATCTCATTATCAAGATGGACAACTACATGGATTAGACATTTGTGTAGAAGAATTTATGAGGATATCTTGTAATTTTTACAAGGATTACATGATAATGGTGTTTAGGAAGCTCATTATCTATCCATTATATATTCTTTCATTCATATATAGGACATGGATACACATAAGGAAATAGGATAAGTCATTTAATGACCTATCTCATTGCAAGAAAAACATTTAAGAGGCAATTTCCCTTTATACTTACCTTCTCCTCTGGCTGCACTCTTGACAATAAGTGCTTCAAGCTTGTCTAGTTTTCTCTCTTCTTCTTCAATCTCTCTCATTTCCTGCTCATACTTGGACATTTTTCTAGAAGAACTTTCTCTTGGATCATATATATGCTTATCTTTTCCAAAGATAGTAGCTTTGAATGCAAATTCTATCTTAGGAAGAGATTCACCAAACTCAGTTAACTCAAAAGAAGTAAGCTTACCAATCAACATGTCTCTGGTTACATTTGTCACAGTCTGAATCTCCTTAATAGAAGTAGCTTTGTGTTTGTATGCATCAGGCAAGGATCTGAGCACTTTAGCAACAATCTCTGATTCTTCCAATGTTCCACCAACACATCTAATACTACACACAAGTTCATTCACTCTCTGCATAAAAGAAGTGATGTTCTCATCTTCACCCATTCTCAACATTTCATATTTCCCTTTTAGGCTTTGTCGCTTAGCAATCTTCACATGGGTATCACCTTCATACAAAGTTTCCAACTTTTTCTAGATCTCATAATTAGTCTTCAGCTCCATTACATTTGTCATCTCAAAATCAGTCAGAGCACTCAACAATGCTTCCTTAGCCCTGATATTGTACTTAGCTTCCTTAATCTCACCTACAATAGAAAGACCATTATGTGGGATGATATACCTATTCTTTGTAATTGTCTAGTAAGGTTCACCAATGCATCTCAGATGACACTCCATTCGAGTCTTCCATAGAGAATAATTAGTTCCATCAAATCTCAGCTATCCTTCTTATATGTCACCATCCCGGATCACCTCAAGCTATTAAACTTCTTATGAGGAACCTGCTCTGATACCAATTGTTGGCAACACAAGGGCAGACAACTAAGAGGGGGGTGAATTAGTTGTCACATAAATTATACTTATTAAACTTATTCTCAGATCTAATAAATAAACATAAAAGCATAAACCATCACCACATCAAAAACACACATAACACCAAGATTTTTTATGTGGAAACCTTGTTAGAGGAAAAACCATGTGGAGGTTAATCCACAAGATTATACCTTGTTAAAAGTATAAAAGAATTATAAATGGGGAATGCACATGCATTCAGGCACACTGCCTAGAGCTCACTGCTCAAATACAAAAGGCTTAGAAGACTCACTATCTTACAATAACATTTAGATTACATCCAAAAGATTTTGAGCTGAGAAAATAGCATCTTCTAATGCCTGATTACAGTTCTGGTTAAGCACATAAATACTTTCATCTACTCACTCTTCTTCACACTTTACTTCTTCCTTTGAAAGATTAGAACATTATTCACACTTAGCACATAGCATACATCACACACCATACCTTCAAATGGTATAAACAATCAATCATATATATCCACAACTAAGGATAACATCAACTACATGTTGGCCCAACAAAATATAAAACGTGTACAAACTATCGGCCCAAATCAATAAACAATTATCAATGCACACCAAACAAATGTCGACAAAAAACATAGTAAGGACCCAAAACAACATGTCACAAACACAAAACACCTTAAATAATTATTCCTCAAAGATTCACAACACACTACAATCACCCTATCAGCCATGATCATGAAAAATATGAACTCACAAAAGAAAATCGCCAATCGTGAGCACAATGATCAATACAGACCAACAACATAGATAGAGCATGATCTAGAAACATCCAAAAGCATGATGAATCACCATAGAAGCATTTGCAACAATTCTAATTACTATAATTACATCATCTTCTTTCAAGAACACCAACTAAAGCAACACAACAACTGTCAGAACACAGATACTCATAACTCAATCAAATCTTCATGTTTTATGTGTGAACTGTATTGAGAATCTATGATAGCTCTTGTTTCTTTTGAAAAATCATCTAAATATTAGTCTCCAACTTAAGTAAATCATGAATTGAGTTGTTTAGGAGAGCTAATTATGGACTATCATCCTTATAAATATAAGATGATAATGAAGGAATGATGCATGCAAATTCAACCTTCCATACTTTCAAAGACTTAATTGAACCTATATTATCCATAATCTTAGGCATAATTCCTTGTTTCATGCTTCCAAACATTTTTAATTTAGATCTAAATTACATGCCCAACTTTGTTTGGAAAGTAGGAATGTCCCCCAATGATTCAATATGTTCAATTACTTGGGCCAAGTTCTTGGGAGCACTTCTATCAAAGCCTATGATATTCATCATTTATTTTATTGTAGTGGCTCTAAGACTCCACTTGATCAAGACCTCTTGGAAGCTATTCTAAATTTCCTTATTCTTAGCATAAGCCTTTTTTAATCCATCAAAATCAATCCAAGCTCCTTCAATTTTGTGAAGCACAAGATAATCTATGACCTAATATGTCATCAATAATACTTGTGGAAACCTTTCAATAGATGTAGATGGAGGAGGTGGTGGAGCTACAATCTATGGAACTAAAACCTATGGTGGTGGTAGCCTTGCAACCACTTTATTATAGTTGTCCTAAAATTTTACATGTTAGCATGTAATTCATTATATGCTTCTTCTACCCTTTGGGAAATCTCAGCACTAAATATGGCAATGTGCAATACCAATTTTGCTACTTGTGGTGCTATGGTGTCAGATGTTATTTTAATAATCAAATTACCTATGATATCCTCTATTGTATTGAACACTCTTGGATTATTTGTGGTGGGGGCCATTTCCCATATGGATAATGTATGTAAGCTAGTGCTAAATCTAGATCCAAAATATACTTTCCCTACTTGCTCATCGGATGTGAAAGACCCTTCATCCTTATTTCTTATTATATCTATTGCTATACCAGTAACACCCCTCCATTTTGTGCTCTGTTGATCAGACAATGTTTTTCTATGTTATGCCTTGTTTCTGTTAACACTTGAATTAAGGTGCTCGTTTGCTATTTGATCACTGACTGTTAAGCAATGTGAATGTTCTATTTTGATGTGATGGCATTTTACTTCGACGTTATCATTAAGGCATGCTTTGGATTAGCTTAGCGGATATTTGAAATTAATGATGCTTTATGCTTTTATTATATTATGATATTAGATTATCAGTTAGTATACGTATTGTGAAGGGGACAAGATTACATCGCATGCGAGCTTGTGATTTCGGCGATTTCCCCTTCACGGTGCATCTACTATGTTATATGCATGTTTGACACTCGTTTTGTTTGCAGGAATGCAGGTACATGACATCGACTCCACCTAGTTTCATAGGTCTAAGCATGTCCATTGACCAACGGTAATCAATTGGGAGATAGTATCTAGGTTTTCCATGCCAAGTCATTCCCCTGGTCATGGTGTGTCAACAGGTCGTAGTCGAGTGTAGCTTTTTTATGTTGTCCATTTCACCTTGGTTTTATTTAAATTCAAGATATAAAAGTAAATAAATGGCTTTTGTAGTTAAGTTGTCATTTAAATAAATCTGGCTATATTGTTTAAAATGTTATTTAATTTATTAAATAATTTAATGTAATTAATAAAATAATTTAATCTCTGATTAGATTTATTTTATTGATTAATTAAATTAATTATGTTGAATTGATTAAGTTATTCTTTTGAATTAAAAATGTTAGTTCTTTCTTGGAAAGAAAGTTTTAAAAGTTTAAATTCTTTTGTTTGAAATGAAAATTTTAAATGTAGTAAATTCTATTTGGAAATTAGAATTTTGTTCTAAGTTATTTAAAATTCAAATATCTTCACAAAAATGCAATAAATTTGGGTGGAAAGATATTTTAGAGGAGTTGACTCAATTTGGGGAAGATTTGGAGAAGCCATGGAATTTCATTTTGAATTTGAATTTGAGTTTGGGGGAGATAAGATATTTCATTTGGGTTTTATTTTAACTTCTTGTGTTGTTTTTGGATGGAGAGATTTGGTTGTAAAAAGAAAAGAGGGTTTTGGGTTTTTGGATTCAACCTTGGCTTGAAGGTGGAGATCTTGGGATGAAATGGTGGAGTGGAATCTGTAGAGGAACTCAACATCAATTTGTTCTTCAAGTTCATGATCATAGGTTCTATTATGGTTTTATTGTTTTGAAGTTTTGAGATTTTGGTTTAAATTTTGAATGCAAGTTTGGAAAACAAATTTGAAAACTTTTGTTGAAAACATGGAAGAAGAAAACAACAGGAAAAATTCAAACAATAGAGATTGAAGGAAAACAAAAGAAAACTTTGAAACCCTTTGTCTAATTTGAAGTTTCTAGATTTTTTGAGTTCATAAAATCTTGGTTAAAAGAATCTATTCTATTGTAAGTTCTGTTAAAAATTTGTCCAATTTGTTTGAAATCTGAGAATGGATATATAATGTGTGTGTATATATATATATTGGAAAATTCAAACATATATACATGTAGTTATATCTATTTTATATTTATGTTTGTTTGTTTTAAAAAAACAATATTAAACAAAAAAATCCACAGTCGGATTTGTGTTGCAAAATAAATAAAATATAAATATTTTTTTAAAAAAAATTGTTGGGAGGGGCTTGTTGGGGGCTCACCCCAAAGCACCGCCCATGGGAGGCATTGTGGGGGAGCTGCACCTAGCGCGTACCCCACCCTATTGCCGCCTCAAAGGGTTAGTTGTGTGTAAACACATCCACTGCCCTTAGGGTTTCAATTGTGT
>VDFB02066442.1:0-46718 GCA_007258455.2 Sequoia sempervirens
GGGATAGGTGGACCTGTCCAATCCTCGTCTTTGCCTGTCCCTACACCTCGGGTATACTGAATAATATCTTGGCTCATAAAAGGCAACCAGAAAAGCACTGAATACTGAAAAAGCACTGAAAAAGCACAGGATGGCAGGAGATCTGTGCTCTGATACCACTGTCAGAACCCTGGTGGTTCTCAAATTGAAACCCTAATTGATTTTTGTTTGTTTTTGCAAATTTTCGTTTTTTTTTTTTGTATTTTTGAAGGTTTTCAGGCAAATTCTAAAAGGTGCGATTTTCTCAAAAAATGATAATAAATTCAAATAAATTCCAAATCTTCACAGATTAATCTCAAATAAGCCAGAGAACAAGGGCGCACTATTCCATTATTTTTATAGAACTTTTACAGTGAAGAAAAGTTGATAAATGAACAGAAAATGAATTAATTCCAAAAGAACCTGGTGGCGGCTGTCATAAATGCAGTATGGTACGGCCCTGAGATAAGAATGAATCTCCAGCTTCTGAAACACAATGCAAGATCTCCAGAAAATGCTCAAGAAAAAGCCAGCGCCTAGAACTGAGAGCCAGGATTTGAAAGCGGGAAGAGAATCTCTGAAGAAATAAAGTACGGCCTGCAGGTACAGAAGTACGGCCTGTCTGCAGCAGCAACTAGAATGGTACGGATCCCAAGGAAAAGATGCCAGATCACTGAATAGATCCCTCTGCTGAAGTCGCCTCAAAAGGAAGATGATTTTCACTTGTTAATCTCTGAATAAATAACTCAATAATCCAAACTGTGATCTTTGGATGAAATCACCAAGTGCAAGCTTCAGCTGGTATTGCACAGCCTCAGTCTGCCTAATCTCTGAAGAGTTTTCGTTTTCCAGAAACGATCGTCTGCCAGAAACCCTAGGGTTTGCAAACTCCAATGCTCAGAGCAATAAAGACAAAATTGAATAATAAACAGGATAGTTCGATTTTGCCTTGAGAAGGTATATATTGCCTGTGAAGAAATTCGACCCAACTCCCTTTTTAATAATCATTTAAATTAAATGATTTAATATGCCTTTTAGACTTAGGAGAAGACATTAATTATTGGCATCCACTTTTAATGAATATAAAATACTCATTAAGTCACATTTTAATAATTTATTATAAAGTATAATAAATACTTTATAATTAAGCCAAATAATTAAATATTTAAATATTTCAATATAGTGACTTTATTATAAAGTCAAAATATTAAATATTTAATAATCCATTAAATACTCCTTATTTCTCCGTCCAATCAACCAACTGCTGAATTGGGTCTATTCTGCGCTGAATGGCTGAACCAGGTGCCCTGCCCGAAATAGCAGCTTCCGCCTGACCTAACTTTCTAAAATAGAAAGTTTCACGAAAATGCTCGGAAGGTCTGCGAAGGCCCAGCATTACAACTGCAAATTAGACTGCAAACGGAGCAGGCCAGATGATCCTCGCACTCCGCAATGGAAGCCCTACGGTCGAAATGATAAGAGCTAACATGCCGGTACGTGGCGACTAGGATGGGGACATGACATTGGATCAAACCATCTTTTCACAATTACTTTGATGTTTTGAAAAATTCTCCAGTGCCTGATCTCTTTTCTCTTCCAATAGTAACAACTGGGACAATCTGGTTTTGATTCTATTTTCTTGGTCCAGGCACTCTTGCATGAATTGTAGCGTGGGAATCCTTAGTTGTATCGGAAATATGGGATCTTGTCCGTAAACCAGATGATATGGCGATGTACCTAAGGAACCTTTTATTCTCACTCTATCCACCCAGAGAGCGAATCTCAACTGCGTATGCCAATCCCTCGGGTTTTTATCCAACAACTTCTTTATGACATTCAACAAATTCTTATTAGTAGATTCGGCCAATCCATTTCCTTGGGGATAATAATTCGAAGAAAATTTTAAATTCACCCCATATTCAAAAGCCCAGTTAGAAAATTTCAGAGAAGAAAATGTAGAACCATTATCACAAACTAAAGCATAAGGACAGCCAAACCTGGTGATAATGTTTTCTTCTAAGAACTTAATTATTGTGTCTGTCATGCATAGTTTCAATGCTTGAGCTTCTGACCATCTAGTGCAATAATCAGTCGTGGTTAGAATATACCTATGTTGCGATGAAGGTGGATTGATCGTACCAATGAAGTCTAGTCCCCACTTCGCAAAGGGTCGCACCTCGATCACTGGTTGGAGCGGCATAGCGGGGTTCTTATCTCGAGCAGCCGTTATTTGGCATGTGTGGCAGGTTTTTACATGATCGTATACATCTTTGAAAACTGTTGGCCAATAATAGCCTGCCATTAGAACCTGGTGCGCTGTTGCTAGTGCTCCTCCATGGCCAGTTCCAAATCTGGAATGAAAGTGTTCTATTATCTGTTTGGCTTCTTTTCCCAAACATCTTAGGAAAATTCCTTCATGATTTCTTCTATACAATACTGCCCCTTGCAACATATATCTTTGACTCTTCATTCTCAAGGCCCTCTTCTGTACTGGATTGAGATGGTTGGGGCATTTGTGATTGAGCAAAAAATATGTGATATCATCGTACCATTCGTCTTGGGATACTTCATGCAATTCGTACACCTGGTGTACGATTTCCGGTCCTGTGGCAATTGTTTGTGTTAGAGCTTGACCGCGGACAATCTTCATGGGTTGAATTTCAATCATACTCTTGGATAATTGTGACCCATTTGCCTCTTCTCTCTCCTAATTCATTTTGCATGAGAAGGGTCTTGACAGTCACGTCTGGAACTATAGCAAAGACTTTACTTCTTAAAATGTAATGTCGAAATTTCTTTACTGCCCTGACCAAAGCATACGCTTGTTTTTCGACGTTTGGGTATCTCAACTCTGCATCCTTAAAAGGTGCACTCATAAAGGCAATAGGATGTTCATCCTTCTCAACTGTCTTCTGTGTTAACATGGCGGCACTTGTGTGTTCTGAGGCAAAAGAGTAAAGATAAAAAGGTTTTGTATAATCAGGACTAACCAAGACAGGAGCATCAACTATGGCCTGCTTAATTTCTTCAAAGGCTTTCCGCGTTTGCTCCGTCCATTCTATCTTCGCATCCTTCTTGAGCATTTCGTTCAAGGGTCTAACTATCTCAGCAAATCCTGTGATGAACTTTCTCACAAAGTTAATCTTTCCGAAAAAAGATTTTAATTCTTTTTGGCTTGTCGGCAGACCAATCCTTGAAATAGCCTCTACTCGGTCTGGATCAATAAGAATACCCTTCTCTGTTATCACATGACCAAGCAATTTTCCCTCTGTTACCCCGAATATACATTTTTTTGGGTTCAAGGATATCCCGTATCTTCTGCATCTCTCAAATATCCTTATCAAGTCTTTGACGTGATTTTCTCTTTCCTTTGAAAATACAGTAAGGTCATCCATGTAGACAATGATGCATCTCCCTATGAGGTCCTTGAAAGCAATATCCATAGCTCTTTGAAAGGTGGCCCCGGCATTGATCAGACCAAACGGCATCCTCTTGTAAGCAAATGTACCCCATTTTGTTGTAAATGCCGTCTTGAGTCTGTCTTCAGGTTCTACGAGGACTTGGTTGTAGCCAGAATATCCATCCAGGAATGACATCATCTGGGATCCGTTTACAACTTGAATGACTTCATCTAATGAGGGCAATGGATAATTATCCTTTTCCGAGGCCTTATTAAGATTCCGGAAGTCTACACACAGTCTTATCTCTCCGTTCTTCTTGCGGACGGGTACCAAATTGGCGACCCACGTTGAGTGTCGTACTGGGAAGATAATGCCTGCTGAAAGTAGCTTCTTAACTTCTTGAAGAATAAGGGGTTCCAGTAGAGGATTCACAGGCCTTTGGCGTTGCCTGAATGGTTTACTGCCTGCTCTGAGGGGAATAGTATGTGTAATAATTGAAGTGTCGTATGTTTTTAGGCCCTCATAGTCCCAGGCAATAATGTCTTTAAATTCTTTTAAACTTTTGATTATCTGCTCTTTTTCTTCACTCGTGCATACTTTGCCAATTAGAACATTTCTCACTTCCTTTTGTGTTCCCAAGTTGACCGCTTCATGTTGGCTTCCTTCGTTTCTTTGCTGTTTTATGGCATTGATCTGATCTTGGTCGAAGATTCTCTCGAGCTGGATCATCCCTCTGGGAATGATGTTAGTCTTTAGGTTCATAATACCATCTGCATCAAATTCAGTTTCCCCTTGATCTTCTTCTTCATCAATGACTTGAGTGAGGAAAATATCAGAATTAGTCAGGAAGTCCAGGATGTGCTTGTCGTCATCGAACACTTGGAAGTTTGTAATGTTGTCTGGGATTGATGGAGTCGAGGTGATTTCTACTTGTAAATTTCTTGACGGCATCCATCTCGAGTGGTTCCAGTGAACTTGCTGATTGGGCTAAGGAATTTGCCACTTTATTTTGAGAACGATATACTGATTTGATATTAAAAGCATCAAAGCTTTCAATGAGATCCCATACTCGGTTTCTATATCCTCGCAATCTTTTATCATGGCAAGCGTATTTCGTTCTTACTTGCCTTACCACCACTTCTGAGTCGCCATAAACATGCAAGATTTTAGCCTTCTTCTGGATTGCGTGGAGCAATCCGTGGACTAGGGACTCATATTCCGCCACATTGTTGGTGCAGGGAAACTGTAATCTCAGGGCTGATAAGTAAGTTTCACCTAATGGGTTAATCAGCTCATAACCAGCTCCATTGCCCTTCTTGGATTTTGAACCATCGAATCTCAAGGTCCAAACTTCACTTTGCTTTTTGAATGCTCTTATTTATAGACCTCAAAGGTGTAGGGAACCCTAAAATCACCTTGAGTTAACATGAGTCTTGCAAGCATGCAAGATTTATTGCTAAACCTAAATGTATGCAACTATACAGTTAACTGGAAAACTACCATCAGCTAACTGAAACAAAACTAAATCAAATGGACGTTTGCAACACACAAGTCCTTATTGATATGCAAGTTAACTGACAATTAATATTAGTTAACGGAAACTGAAAACTAAATGAGAACTCCAACTATACATAGATGATTCCAAGATAGACATGCCATGATATGTGGATCAACAAGTTAACTCCGAAAGAGGCATCAAGTTAACTGCTATGTCTAATGTCTATCTTGAAAAGATGGGACGTCCTGATTTGTAGTTCACTGGTTGTGATCTCAGGCAATTAACCCCTCCACGAGGTCATTGATAGCATCACCATCTAGAGGTCATCACATGTCTCAACTGTCAATTCACTGCTTGTTAGCAACTCAAGCAATCTTGGAAATCTTTGCATACTTAAACTGGCATTCCACTGACTAGTAACTCGGGTGGCTCCGTAACTGGAGTGATGGCCTCTGTTCCTTCTACAACTTTACACTTCTGACGCTTTTGATACTTTTCTTCTAAAACGAGTGTTGGATGATGAAATTGCGAAGTTTGACTACAAATACTCTGGTT
The DNA here is from genome assembly GCA_007258455.2 of Sequoia sempervirens. Classification (NCBI taxonomy): domain Eukaryota; kingdom Viridiplantae; phylum Streptophyta; class Pinopsida; order Cupressales; family Cupressaceae; genus Sequoia; species Sequoia sempervirens. The sequence continues at coordinate 5,473 of VDFB02066442.1, forward strand.
GTGAGAAATGCACACGAACTCGCTGTGTACGCCAAATTCCAATGGTACTTAACCCTCTAAACTAGATTTGGAAGGATATCAACTATACGAAGTATGAAACCATGTGGACTTTAAGCATCTATGCCCGTCAAATTGTCCGAATCAACCCCTGGATGCGCTTGATGCAAATTGGTGTCAGTTGTTCTAATGAAGTCGTGAATCAAGCCTGATTTGGTCTTGAATTCAGTCTAAGTAAATTGCATTCAGAAAAACTCGTCTGTTGGCTATAAACACGACTATGTTCTGACAACTTTTTCCGGAGAGCTAAAATAGCTCCTGATGAGGCTAAAAATAGCCGGAAAATTCTAAGACGTAGGTTTTGAAGAGAAAATGATTCTAAGCAAACCCACAACGTTAGAAATTTGAAAAAATGCCTTTCACCTTGGCATGCAAAAGCTTTTCGGTTGAGAAGCAGTAAGGGCTGTAAGGGCACTAGGGGCAATTTTTCCCGAGAAAAAGTGGCATATGGGTTTTTTTGCTACTTGAGAGTTGATCGAACCCATATTCTTTGTTTTACAAAATATTGAATTTTTCTCAACCATACAAAGGAATTTCAAGAAAAAAACAAAGCTTCAAAAATGGAAGCTATGAGGCTATTTTTCCTCAAAACTTCTAGCACATGGGTTTTGTAGAGAATGTCGTGCTGAACAAACCCAGATGATCAGATTTGTGAAATGTCATCGTTTGCTTGGACATGCGAGAGAAAACCTAAGACAAGGATAGAAGAAATATGAGAGAGAGAAGATATAAATTATATTTTACCTCTGAAAATCGCCTCCTTGTCTCAATCTGATGAAATCTGCCAAGAATCTGCTAGAAAAAAGAAGCATGCAAAACTATCCTGCTGAGCAATCTGGACCTATAACTGCGCAGAACACTGAAAAATTCTTCCTGTAGCACCTTCAGATCTTGCTTGCACGAGGAAAAATATGTTTTCCTTCAACTTGTGATGAAGGAAATGGACCTCATTCAGTTAATAAAAATGGAGACTGACCCATCAAGTAGGCGCCACTTCAACATGCAAAGAGAAATACGTCACATGCAAAGAATAATGGAGTATTTTATTATTATTTAATTTAGTTCAAAAATCCCTCCATTATAGGGCATCCAATGCACTTTAGTTCAAAAAGTCAAAGTTTGACCTTAGGCGCCATTATTCTCAAACTTAGAAATTTTCTTGAAATTTCCAACTTTTAGCTTTTGCAAATGTCACTGACACCTCTGTTTGACCCTGAATTCTAGATGCCAGATTGATCCTAAAGCTGTGCTAATGGATTCATCACGTAGCTAGACCAAGTCTGACGAGATGTTGTTGGGAGCTGCGAGAGTTAAAAACTTCATCTGATGCCTCAAAAACTAGGGCGCCTATTTTCAAAGGGTGCATATGACACCAGACTTGGCCATTTTTTTGTTTTTGATTCTCCGTGCTTCAATATGCCGCTGCCGGTGAATGATGACTCCCATCAACTGGATGTTGGATCCATTGCGTAGTTGGAAGAATTCCGCAAAACATGACTGTATGTGCAATGTCTGAAAGTTGATTTAAGGTACTCAAATTCAAGGGTGCCCCTAGCTTGCAGGGGCTATTTTAGCTTTTGAGAATGATTTTGCAATTTCTAACTTTCAACAGAATGCTCCATTTTGACCCTCACTGTCGAGAGCTAGATTGCTCTGATGCACGTGTCAACGATCCCATTGCGGAGATAGAACAACTTGGAAGAGATGTTCTTGGGAATGACAAAGCCAAAAAACTGCTTCTAAGACCTCCAGTAGAAGGGCGCCTTTTTCAAGGAAGGAGCATTTTTCCATACTTAGCCATTTTCTACTTGCTTTGCGCCTCTAGTATTTCCCGCTAATTCTTCATCTACAGTCGTTTGACGGATCCCGAGGGTTGACGGTTGGATACATTGCATAGCTAGGAGGATTCCACACAGATCTCATGAAGACGACAATTGCCAAAAACCTCAACTACCTAGCCAAAAAGCGAGGCACCTCTGGCCTATAGAGGTACAGTTTGATTTTTTGACTTTTATTTTCCCTCCATTTTATGTGCTCGCAGGATCATCTATCACAGTTATTCAGCATGTCTTACGAACTTGCGAACGGATGCATCGTGGAGCTGGGTTGAATATGAAGAGATTCCCCAAAAATGGCTTTTGCAAATTCTAATTCAAGGGCGCCCCTGAGCTACAGGGGCACAGATGCTGAAATTTGACTGTCATCTCTGACATGTAAAACCTCTGTAACATCTGCTCCCACCTTCAATTGTCGAAGTTTCACAAATCGGATGGATTCGCTCGATGGCTTGCTAGAAAATTGACAGAATTCTGGAGAGAATGAATGTATTTGCAACCACTGACAATTGCATTTGGGCCTTGTTGATGCGTGTTTTATGACACAACAAACATTCTAGAATAAAGTGTCCAAGACGCTCTATCCCCTCTTGAAAAACTACCTTATATGCTAAGATTGCAAGTAAGATCATATGGTAATTCCAATGTTTAAGATGAGTGCGGATAAGCTCTGTGGTTTTGATGTGATTTGCTGGGGGCACAATTGGGATTTACTTTTGCAAGTTACTCGGGAAAGCAGAGACATAAATACAGTATCATTTTGGATTTTCTGATTTTTTTAAAAAAAAGTAAAAAAGAGCAAGGGTTTTTAGAGGTCCTATGCTATTCCTAAGAAATCAAGAGACGACAAAGATTGAATGAAACCAAATAGACAATACTCTGCTTCGCCACGTTAGACGACAACTACACAAAGCAAGTGCAATCTTCTGGAAATGTGCTTATGATTTTCACATAATGAATAACTACCATCAAATCGAACAATAATTATCCAAACAGAAGTTAAGCATCCACGATAAAGCTCAGTCTAACTTTACACGTTGAGCGAAAAGCATCCACTCAAAGAAAGTATGAGCTGGGTTTCACTAGTCTTCGTTATCAATTTGTCATTCTTTTAACATACATTTAAATTCTAATTCAAATTTACTGAATGAGAAAGAGAATATGCGACCATGCAACCATTTGACAATCAAGGATTCAAGGCACCTCATGCATGATGAACTTTATTATCAAAATAGTGTTTTCACAACAATCTCATTAAAACTCTCTTTTATTCTCTACAATCTAATTCTCTTGAATCTGATCTAACTTCTAATGAATCTCTAATTCTCTAATGCCTTCTAATGAATTCTAATTCCTTTAGAGAGAGTGAGGGGGGGTTTATATAGCACTTCTGAATTACAATGAATGGCTGAGATTGAAATGAGATCGATGGCCCAAATTTAACATGATTAAACCCTAATTAGGGTTTCCAAGACATCAACTAGTTAACTGGAGAGAACTTCAGACATCTGGAGTTGCATCCTTATCCACTTGTGCGGCATTGCATTCGGTGAATCTGGACACGATCAAGCTGACCTCCTCCATGGCAATGTCCGGCAGCGCGTTGACGTTGTATTCCAGCAAGTCCAAGCTCTCAGCACATTCTGCAAAAGTGGCTGCCCATTTTGGTTCCTGTAGCAAGAAAGTGTTTATGACGGTCATGAAGTTGAATACCCTGGTGAAGTTTTCTTTCATGATTGGCCCGGAGATGATGGAGAAAATTCTCTGCACTTGTTCTTTTAAATTCTTTGGTCGCAAATGTTTCTTTCGAACAATATCTTTGTCAAGCATATCTGCAGTCATCTTGTAAATTTCACTCCGAATCTCCTTCACCATCTCTTCAGCTTTGATGCTATCTTGCCTTACCTTTTCCAGGACTCCTTTTCGTGAAATCAGAGCATAATACCATCCACTGAAATCATATGCAGCTCCAGCCTCAATGATCCCATCATCAATCAACTTTTGCTTCGAGATGTCCTTCAATTCTCGAATACATGGGATAATCTTATTCTGAATATTTTCGAGGCCATCCCATGATTCCGCTAAGCCTGCAACCCGTGACAGCAAAAAGGAAGCCTGCTCATACACACATACCAATTTTTCTACAAATGCCATTGACTCTTCTTTCCTTCCATCCATCCAATCCTTAGCCTCTCTTGCTGTAGTCAACTCTTCTTCAAAATTTCGGATTGGTTCTAGTGAAGAGTTTGGAGGTAGAAGCGCTGCTTGGTCACCTTCATTTAGTGGCTTGGTCAAGTGCTGGATGTAATTTTTTAGGCGCTCAATCTCTTTTTTATATTCCTTTTTCTTGGCCACTTCCCTTTCTAGCCTGGACTTGATGGTGGCAACGAAATTGTCTAAGTCCTCAACTTCTTGCCCTTTTGTTGTTGGACCCATGTCAATGGTCGTGATGGCATATTCATCTGGGGCAATCTCATCTTGGAACTTATCGGCTGTAGGTACTGCAACTTGCACTGTGCGATTGCCAACCTCATCCCTTTGGATGGTAGAAAATTTCGTGGCTTTCTTTCTTATGGCAGTTTGCTCTAGCCTTGCCAAGAAATCTGTGGCATCATCTTCTTCAAGAACCTCTACTGGCGCCTTTCTTTTTAATCTTTCTTTTAGCCACTCTGGGATGGTTGGCTGCTCAATTCCGTCCTCCTGTTGACCTTGGACTTCTTCAATATCCTGCACTTCTTGCTCTTCCTGAATCTCTGGCATATTATGAAGTTCTTGCACATCTGGAATTTCTTGCACGGATGGGTCCTCTTGGATTCCTTTGAGGGCGGAAATCATTTCTTCCTCGAATTCTCCATCCATAATATCTATATCATTGTCTGATTCTAGGATCTCTGTGCCTGTAGGAGAAGGCTGAGCATCGTCCTCCAGTTGTATTGGCTCCACATCTCCGACTGGGGAAGGAATCCTGACATTCTCCAAAGACTCTTTATCCATGGCGAGTATTTCTTCTATATTTTTGGAAGTGGCCAACTAAAGAGGTCTGGATTTGTGCTTCTTTCGAGAAGGCCCTTCATCTATCATTTTATCCTTGTCCTGTTTTGCAGATTTACCAATTTCTTTCCTCTTTCTCAAGTTGGCGGCATCTGTTGGCCCATCTCCATGAGATGCACCGGCATCTGAAGAATAGGACTCTGTATCGCCCATCAATTCATACGTGAATTGTACATTTCTCTGCCTTAGAGTTTCTATTTGCCGATCTATCCACCATTGAGAATACTTGAAAACAGGCCTCATGAATGTTGCTAGGTCACCCATCTCAGGCTCCGACCATCTCACAAGGGGGAGTGGCTCGTTCTCATCGAAGCCTGGCTGCAAATATACTCCGTCATCCTGTAGTTGATCAGGTACTTTGGAAAGCTCCGTTGCCCTAATCATACTTAGTGGCAATCTTGACCACAACCTCTTTCTCACGTCATATTCATCAGCTGCATTAGCCCAGAAGTCTTCTAAGTCTACCCGATGCTTGTATTTCTCTCCATCCACAGTTCTGATGTGGAGTGGATCAAAGTTATTCTTGGACTTGTATGATATGAATGGATATTTATGGATCTCCAGTCGAGCACTCTCCGCTGCTTGTGCCGTTGGACATGATTCCTCCATATTGCCGATGAAAAAAGGAAAGGTGGCAGCTGCTTTCTGTTTTGGCCTTTGAATATTTTGATACGCCTCCAATTGCCTCAGCGCTTCCAGCAAAACCATTTTGTTGGTTGGATAGATGGGCAGTCTATAAGGATTTCCTGAGAATCCTTGGATCCTGATGTAAGTGAACTTGGGATATTGGATGAACCACGATCCATATCTGCCAATCAAACTCTTGGCCTCATGGGTGAGTTTCTGATGTGTTCCGCCTTGGAGAAGCCGAGTGATGTACATCAAAAAGGCGTCATGAGCTCGTCGGAAATGTGACTTCTCTTTTAGTTGCAACTGCGGATAACAATCATATGCCTTGAGCTGTCCTTCACCATTGCCAACCACACCTTTGCAAACCAAGCCAGAATACTTGTAATACCTCGCAAGCGAATATATGACGTACGAGCTCATGTGAAAGGTCTTGGTTTCCTCCAGGTTGACCAACTGCTCATGGAGGCTATCACTGATCATTCTGGACCAATTAAACATCTTGACTCCGGTAATTATTTCATCAATGAAATAATACATCCAGTTTTCGAAAGGCGCACCATGAGGATTGCCTACTATTCTGTTCAGCAGCAAGACTATGTCGCCATATTCTTCTTTGAAATGTGTTCTGACCAATTTCTTCGGCATCTTCCCTGCAGTAGGTTTGGGCTTCAGCAACCAAGTCTTGTTTATGTTTGATGCACAAAGGTCTTGCTGGTTCTGGTAAAGCTTAAGTGCATCCTCCTTAGTGCGGTAGGACGTTCGGTTGTAAACTGGAATTCCGAAAGTTTCTTGAATGGCTGGCTCGAACAAGTATGCGAGAACTCTTCCATCAGGAGTTTCTATTTGCCTTTCTCGTGCATTATAGTGCAATGCGCATTCCACCATAAGTTTCGGACACTCTTTTGCTGGCGGAAATCCAGCTGCATGAACAATTCCATTGCGCATCATTCTTCTCGCAATTGGCGTAGGCAGACGTCCATCGCTTCCGTACATTCTTTTCCTGAAGTCATCGAGGTCAACGTGGCCAAGATTGGTGTCCACAATATGCTCCCACTTGGATTTGATCTTTGACTGCAGCTGCACACCCTTGCTGGCAAACTTAATCTTTACCACCTCGAAAATAAATCTGTAAGAAAAAGCAAAGAGAATATTTAGAATTCAAAATTTAAATCACTTTGAAAGATATTCCAGCTAGTTGTCAAATTAGACTTCGTGAAAAATCAAGCTGGAAAGAAAATAAATGATGAAGTTTTATGCCAAAATGAAGTGGACAAAGTAAATCTGCCTGACTCTTCTAGACAAAAGAAATGATCACGATCACAATGCAAGCTGGTAAAAATTTGCTTCTTTCACTTCGCTTCAGACTTTTCTCAACTTTCGTGCCTTAGACAAATTTCTTCTCACACTTTTCTTTCAAAAATCGAATGATTGTAAAAATGAGAAGTGAAATCAATTATAGAGGTGAGAAAATCGATTCAATTAGCAAATTTCAAATGTTTCCTATAAATCAAGCTTTAACTTGGCTTTTACTTCGCTTCCGAGTGGCAAGTTTTATCTTCAACGATAATATCTGGGAAAGTTTCCAAATTCAACGCCAGTTCAATAAAGCTCTTTTTGTCCTTTTTCCAATTTCAATTTTTAAAACTTATCTCTTTGGGGTGTTGGAAAATAAATAATTATTTTATGTGTCATTTCCAACCCGTTAATTTTTATGGCAACTTATTTTTGTCCAAGGCAATTTTGATTTTCGAAATTTGCCATTTGCCTTAGGCGAAATTTTTCTTCCAAAATTATTTTGCCATAATTTCTATCGTCCAATTTTATTTGACCATGATTTTCTTTCGTCCAATGTTATTTGGCCATAAATTTATTTCTTCCAAAGTCTCTAGCAAAATGTCAAACTTAGGAAAATATTTCAATTTCTTCTAAGTATGGCGAAATTTTCAAGGCCAAGCATATTTTTTTTTATTTCCAAAGTCCGTACTTAGGCAACATTTTAATTTTTTCTTCTTCTCTAAGCATGGTGGACTTCCTCATTAGTTTAGCCATCAAATGTGGTCCAAGGGGGGACTTGCTAGTTGCTCAAGCCATCTTCATTTGGGGCGGACTTCCTTCATTTCTTTGCCATTCATTCTTCTTGCTAAGGGCGGACTTCAGCTTGTAACTTGCCATACAAGGTGGACTTGGCATGTTTCCTTGCCACTTTACATTTGACTAGGGCGGACTTTACCTCTTGTCTTGCCATGCTAGGGCGGACTTGGGCTCTTTCTTTGCCATTCACCTTTATGTCCAAAGGCGGACTTCATGCATCTCCTTGCCACTCATTCATTTTGTCCAAGGCGGACTTCACATGCTCTTATGCCATTAAATCTCAAGCTGGGTGGACTTCATCAAATGTTGAGCCATTTTTCCATGTGGCTGGGCGGACTTCAACTATTTCCTTGCCACTTTCATTGCTTGGTCAAGGGCGGACTTGCCATCATGTCTTGCCAAGGGCGGACTTGGCTAAAGTTTGTGCCATCTTCACTTGTCAAAGGCTGGGCGGACTTGCTTCCATGGCTTGCCACACTAGGGCGGACTTGCTTCCATGGCTTGCCATTTGTTCAAGGCTGGGCGGACTTGACCTTCAGCCATGCCATTAACTTTTTCTGGTTTCTCCCTTCATCACGCTGGTTAGACTCCATACTTACCATGAATTTCAGTCTTCTCCATAAATTTTCAGTCATACCTGGGCCATTTTGCCATGATTTATCAGATTTATCCATGATCCTTTCAGATTTCTTGATGAATTTCTCAGATTTTTACCAATTTTCTGATGATTTCATGACTGATTTTTCAGATTTCTCACCATTTTCTGTGATTTTCAAACGATTTTTCCAGATTTTTTAATTTTTTCCAGAATTTCATCATGAATTCAAAATACTTCAAATCCATTTTCTGAGAGTTTCGTTGAGTTTTTTGAACTTCTGAGCGGATTTTCGAAACTCGAGACCTTTCCAAATATAGAAACTTTCTAAAAATAGAAAATTTCCAAAAATAGCAACTTTCTAAAAATAGACCCTAAAAAATAGGGACCTCAGAATTGCTCAAAAGTGCCAAAAAAGTAGGTCCTAAAAAATAGGGGGCTAGAGTGAAAACCCTAAAAAGTAGGAGGTGTCGGAATTGACTAAAACGACAGTCAATCTTCGTCTCCCGGGCCTCCTAAGCATGATGGTGATGTTTGCACAATGATCCAGGCTAAAACTCTTTTGCTTGACTTGGGTAACCATTCAAAATTCAGACTTAAATCCCCCAAACAGAGACCAGACAAAACGAGATGCGTGACAACAAAACCCTAAAAAGCAAACTATAAGTTTCCCCATTTGCAATGGGGCGGGGTGTGAATTAGGTCACAACAGGCCTTCAAATTGAAGGGCCCCTCTGGCCTGCAGGGGTGCAAATGTCACAAGACTTGGTAGTTTTCAGATGATTTTCATCATTTTAGTACCTCGCGATCACCATGTCGCTTGCTGAGTTGACTGCGTTGAAGCATCATTGCTGTTGACGCGAGTGCATGACTATATTTCACCACTGTATTTCACCATTTTCACGTGTACGGACACTGCAAAGTTGACTTGCACGTTGATTGCGCAAGCGTCTCCCACATAGCAAAGTGAAGTGTTTCCAAACTTAGAATATTATTTCCATTTTTCGCCATTTGAAAATCCCCTCTACCGTGAAGCATCTTTTTCAGCATCTTTCACCACAGAATCTTTTGTGATGAGTTTTAGGCTTAGATTTTGACACCTAGTACTGGCCAACTGCTATTAATGACCTCAGAGGTCCTAACTTTTCTCCTGAAAAAGTGAAAACTACCCACCAGGCTTAAACTAACTTTTTTTTTATTCTGACTTCACCACTGTGATCGTGATGTGAAATAAGCCAACCAAAATTAATTTCAGCCAATTCTAACAAGATTCTATTTTTAGGGTTTTCAAAGTTTTCCCAAAAATAGGGGTCCGAAAACCCTAATTTTCAAATTTGGTCAATATCTTCCTGACATCAAACTGATTAAAATCCAACACTTGATTTGCCCAAAAACTGAGTTTTGACGACACTTTTACAGGATTTAGACCATTTTAAGCAAAATGCCTTAATGAAGCAAAAAATTTGGTTTGGGTACAACAACATGCTACAAAAGGTGACTTGTTAGTGGATGTATGAACTGCCATGTGATAAGAATGTCATTTATATGCCGAAAACCCATCACACTTCCTTGGATGTTTAGTGTTCTGGCATCTTAACCCGTCAGTTCAAGGATTGAAGGTTGGGGCTTCTTTTCAGCTTTGTATATACTCCAAAATGTGATTCAAAACTTCCCAAAAAATCTTGAACCTTTGTCTAATGCAATAGGATTGGGCAAACCAAACTGCACCCAAAACACTAATAAAGAATAACTCATCTATTTCATGCACTTTTATTGTTTTCTTCAATGGAATCAAAGGCACATTTTGCTGAATCCATCTACAACAACATACAAGTAGTCAAGTTGATGCTTTGACATAGGTATACCTGTCATTAAATCCAGGATGTCTCCCATGGTCTAATAGGTGCACTTAGAGACCTGTACAACCTTCTTTCCTAACTTTTTGCTTGACTGTGCCTTACAAATTTCATCCTCTAACAGATTCTGAGATGCGTTTGTAAAAACCCCTATACAAAATACACTCTAACATGCAAATTCCAAAACTAAAAGCAAACTTCCAACACATAAAAATTTCTGAACAACAGTAATTTATTTTTGTATTTTTCTGTTTACCTCAATGGGATACAATGCAAGGAAAATAACATAAATATAAATAATACAGTGAACTAAAACATAAGCACCTAGTATTTGCATCCAATAAATGATAGAGAATTACTTTAAACAAAAGTAGGTTGCCTGTTGATACAAATCTATTCATAAACTTTCCCAAGCAACCCTAGCCAAACCAATCACAAATTCCAAATGAAATCCCTCTAAATGCACCAATACAAACCCTTACAAATCTGTCGACTGAAATCAAAGAGGTATGAGATTTGAAGGTTTTTGTCTTCAAATGTGCAAGCTTATACTAATACATAGCCACCCAAGAAGAATAGAATGTTTTTTATTTCAAAATGCCAAAGATGAATTGCTTTCTCCAAAACCGCCTTTTATCTAATCACTCCCCTTTTCACTTTTCCACCAAAAGTCCTTTTAATACATTAGATATATTAAAATTGATCTCCTTTAATATTAGATGTCATAACCTTAAACATTAGAGTCCTTTCTTGGGTCTTAATTAATAAGTGTAATGATATGAAATTGAATTAAATTCATTTAGTATGCAAATACTAGACCTTTACACAAAGATCACACCATAACTTGAGATTGGCACCTTCGACACCTAAAGTGTTGGAAAATGAATTCATAAAACTTGAAGCCAAATCCAACAACTATATGCATGCCACTATCCAAAGTGTCCATCCTTAAATGCAGCCTAAAAGGTAGAACTAGACCTCTTAGAACCATGATTGAATCATAATCACCCAATAAAATATTTGATACAACTCAAAATTATACCAAATGAAAGCCAAGGTAGAATAGAACACATCTAAGGAGATCACCAAGGCCACTCAAAACCCAGCCCCACCTCCTAAAAATTAGGAAGATCCCTAAAATATAAGAATTTCCTTTTTATTCACCAAGAAAACAATACAAAACATATACATATAGTTACTCATACTTATTCCTTCTACATACGAGCATTCACTCATGCTATCATCTAGAAAAGGGCATTACAACATTTGGAGCTAATAAGCATATCTTTGCAAATAAGCCATGGTCTGTCTAGCTTTGGAGGTATGTGCTTCTCTCATGAATAAAAGTGTTTTATCCATTGGCGCACATAGTTTGTTAAAATTTATAGAGTAACCTATCAATTTTTTCAACTTTGTCCTCAACATCTATTACTTTTATCTTCAACTGCTGATATTTCTCCCCAAAATCTATATCTTGAGCATATTCTTCCTCATAAGCCTCTTTAGTGAAGGACTCAAAATGTGAAATTGTCACCAAAGCTGAAATTTGCTTTGCAATTGGTGACCTAGATTGTATATCTAACACCACATTCATGCTTCTCTTCTTGTACTTTATCACCAAATGGAATTGTTGAAATTCCATCAATTTATGACTTTCTTGTTGCAATTATTTTTATGTTTACAAATATTGAAAAGGCTTGTGCTCAATATGAACAAATATCTCTATACCCAACAAATAATGTTTGTATCTCTCAATGGATTGTACAAATGCATACATTTATTTGTTATTAACAAGGTATTCTCTTACAATTTTAGAAAAAACTTCAACATGATACTGACTTACCTCCTTGCAATAAATTGCCTCTATAGCATACTAACTTGCATCCATTTTAAACTCAAATGGCTGCTACAAATTAAGAAGAGCAAGAAATGGTACAAAAATGGTTTACATTTCAATTAATCAAAAACATAAGTGTGTCCCTTATCCCAATGAAAGCTCTTAACAATAGCTACAATGGCATGTAAAGGTGCTACATGGAGAATGGAGGAACGAACTTCCTCGTATGCTAAATTTCCCATCAAAGCTTCTTGTTTCCATAGAAGTCTTAGGCATGGACCACTTGGATATAGCCTCAAGTTTTATTGGATCAACACTTAATCCTCTTCCTCTAACCACATCACCCAAATAGACTAGTAACTTCTTTGCAAATGCAAGTTTTTTCATATTGCACAAAAGTTGTTTTTCCTTCAACACTAGCAAAATTTGCTTCTACTGAAGCAGATCATGTTCTTCCCATCTAGAACTAAAAACTAAAATGTGTATCTATGAATGTCCAAAATACATCATTTATCAATCTAATAAATGTAGCAAGTGTATCACATAAACCAAATGAATGTACCAACCATTTGTAGAAACCTTGTTTTGTCTTTCTTTTTACATAGTGTTTTTACAAACTTGATGGTACCCATATTCAGATGTAACTTTGTAAGGTACTTAGCATTTTATCATTGGTCCAATAAGTCATAAATCTAAAGGAGTAGATACCTATTCTTGATGATGATCTTGAACAAGGCTCCATAATCTATGCACATTCTCCAAGAGCCATCTATCTTATAAACCATCACTATTAGTAACCTACACAATGAAGTACTTAGCCATGTGACAACTTTCCCCAACAACTCTTGAAGTTATTTCTTTACTTCATTGCTCTCCATAAAATCCAATATTGGGTTGGGGAATTTAGGCAATAAACAAATCCCATTCCTTTCTTCCGAAAGAAGCTACAATAAATCATTCAAATATTTTGATCCACTAATAGCACCCTTGAATTAAGAAATTTCTTATCCTTCAAAATAAGTTGAAAAAATATATTTACATAAGTGAGTCTCAACTTGGTTAGCAATATCATGGAATGTTTATCTTTCTTTGATCTGCCTTAAATGTAGAATAGAGCACACCCTTGACCCATTTGTATTTGTTGGCCCTCATCATGAAGACATCATCTCTAAGAAAGAAATAAAAGCTTCACAAAAGGGCATCAAATGGATCAAGTGGAAACACTTTTGCTTCAACCTAATCAATATAATCAGAATTAATAGCAAAGTGAACCTTACATTTCTTGGTTACTTGGACCTCCATATCTCCCGTCGCCAGTACCAATTATTATAAATGGAGACAATCATGAGTTTGTACACCAATCCTTTTGACAACTTCATCCAAAATCAAATTAAATTGCAAACCAAAATTAACAAGTGAAGCTATATTTTCCCTCTTCATTTGGATATGTATATATGTATGCATGTATGTACAATACATATATACTATACATATATACTATACAATGTATATGTATGTATGTATGTACATATATATATATATGAAGTATTGAAATTAGAAATAATTATATATATCTATATATGTATAGTTTACACAATCATGCAATAATGATGCTTGCAACAATTATTGAGCCTTATAGGTAATTATGGTTCTTTAGTATGGATAGGGATAATAGATTCTTATTCGTTTGATTTACACTAACAATATCTTCTGAGTGTTAAGAACAGATTGGACAACAAGGCAATTGGAGTAGATCCAACATCATTATCTGGACTCAACAAACAAGGGTATAATTCAACAACCGTTAATATACTTGCATCTTAGAATATAGTAGTTTATATTTTAGCAAAGCATTGTGTATGCACTATAATGTATATTGTGGATGTTGATATGTATTTAATCTCTATGGAATTGGATAAGGCAGCATGAATAGGGAATGCAGATTGAAGTTTATCCACTAAGTAGACCACTCCATGTGGATGATTGGAGGCCTGCCACTTGGAGCCAAGAGGGATGGTATATCCACTCTTGGGCTTAGCTGGGATAGCTTCAGGAAGACTTATCATGTTTCCCATCCAATCCCTATTATGATTAAATTCCCATTTTACTTATTCCTCTACAATCAATCATGGGAAGAAGAGACGAAAGTACAAGGGGGGTAGCAGTTATGAGATTGCATGCTAAGTAGACCACCCATAATGGATGACTGAAGTGTTTGTCATTAGTGGGCCAAGGGGGTTGCCTATCCACCCTTGGGCTTAGAAAGAAATGCACCGGGCATCCGATTGCGGCTTCCTCTCTAATCTTCCCAACGGTTGATTATTAGAATGGATAATAACTTTGAATCAGTATTGATAGTTACTTATCTATTTCAAAGATCAATGAACCTTATATATGTCAAATAATCTAAGGATGTTGCAAACAGTACAAATGATCAAACTAATTGTTTATGACTTATTGGCTAACATTATTACAGGGTTAAAGCCAAAGTTTATTGGAAGTTGTAATTTAATAAGATATACTCATTACTTTTCCATTGAAATTATGATTTTAGGGCAAAATCCAAGAATATCCAAAAAAGGGGACATTACAATTTCTCATCTATGTCCAAACTGTCCTCTATCTCTGCCTCTTACTATAAACCAAAGTGATCATAGACTTCTTGGAGCCACCTTTGTCGTGATTACTTGGGGGCACTAAACTTCCAACACTTTGAATCAGCATGTCGATCTCTTACACAATGACTATAATGACTTTTTAATATTCTTGCAATCATGCAAAGTTGTGCTAATCTTCTTACATTGCCACTTATCATTTTTGCAAGATTTGTTTGATTGACTTTATTGCTTCTTATGAAAATTTGTTGAATGATTTTTCTTAAATAATTCATCCTTGCCTAGCTTTTTCTTGCCATGCATGAAATACCACTACTTAATCTTTTATCAGTTTTGTGGTGCACTAGATAGAGACTTTTCTTAAGCAATTCAATGAATCTTTCCCAACTAGAAACTATTGGCTTGTGCTTCTTCTTAGAAGTAGTTAAATAAGTTTCCCATCAAACTAGAGCATGCCCATCTATTTTAAGAAATACAAAAGAAATATTTTGTGCATCACTGATTTCATGTACACTAAATTAAACAGGGAAACCCGGGGACGTGTCCCCTGTTTGAAATGAGTCGTCCCTATCCCCATGACGTCCCAGGGACGAGGGGATGGCTGGGGGACGATCCCCGACATCCCCTTTTTTTGCAAATTACTAAGAAACGGATCAGAAACAAGGGGACGGGTGGGTGGAAAAAAGGGGACGGTTGACCATCTCGGGGATGGCCATGGGGCACCTAGACATCCCTCAACCATCCCGAGGATGGCCGGCCATCTCTTGCATTTCAACATGTTTTTAAAATAAAATTAAAAACACATTTTAATTTTTTTTTTTTAAAAACCCCTCAATTTGTGGCTTATGTGGGCCCCCACCTTCCATGTTGTCCTTATGACTAAAAGACTCACCATTTTATTCATTGTTACATTTGTTTGTGAAGGAAAAAACGGAGCAGCTATAGGGTTTGTGAAGGCAGCCATTGCAAGAAGAAGAACAGCAGGGTAAAGAAGGAGAAGAGGTTGAATTTAGAGCAAGTGGGCTGCAAATCCATCAGAGAGGTCTGTATTTTCCTTCTTTTTTTCAATCTTTTTGCAAAGTTTCAAGCATAAAATGTCTGATTTTTTTTATTTTTTGCATTTTCCAGTTTAAACTTGCATTCAAAATCAAAAAACATGAGTAGCAGTGGGAGTGGTAGTTGAGAGCAACCAAACCCATTTAAATGCCCTTCAACATGTTGTACCCCAAATTAAAAATTTTGCTACACTAAGGCATTTTGCAGAAATGGTTAAAAGTCTTGTCAAATTTGTAAAAAAGGTCAAAATTGGGGTTTGCATGTCTTAAATGAGGGTTAAAAACTCAAAATTTTCAAAATCTAACGATCTGGGTCTGCTCAGAGCGACCAAGTCTACGAAACCTAGATCTCAGTTTTTCGGCCCTACTTTTTAGGAAAATTGTTATTTTTAGAAACTTTCTAAAAATATAAACTTTTTTTGGGTTTCTTTTGAAACAGATACTAGCAAAATTTTCTAAAAATAGCAAATTTCTAAAAAAAGAAAGTTTGGTTGTTAGGGTTCAAACTGATTTTGATTGGCTCAAAATACTTCCTCATCAGGCTGGTGCAGTCAGAATCACGAAAAGATTAGTTTTTCCCTAGTGGGTCTATTCTGCTTTTTCAGAAGCATTTAAGGAGCTCCAAAGCCATCAATAGAGGTCAGTCAGTTGCCAGGTGTCAAATTCAAACATTCAAGCATTGAATAGAAGATGAGAAATGATGAATGTGCACAAAGAACGAGAAACCGAGAAAGGAAGCTGTGAAAGTTGAAAAATGCAAAATTTTGGCTAACACTGTAGACTCCAGGCACTCCAGCATAGTCTATGCGCCTAAACCCTCATGCCTTAGAAAATTTTCATTTCCAACGAGCAAGGCAAATGTAAGCACATTGAGCGAGGAGAGAACTTGAAATCTGCAAAATAAAATGGTTGTCTGGAGGAACTGGGCACCCCGGAAGGAGATAGGCACCCAACTTTTTAGGGCATTAAATGATGAAATTAGGGTTTGTGCTCCCAGAAAATGTTGTTCAGAATCTCCTCAACTCCATAGTGAGTCCAACAGCTTAGCTATCAAATCAACCAGGCATCTAGAAATCGAAGATCAAACAGAGGTTAAAATCAAGCAAAAAGTTGAAAATGTTGAAAATTTGGCTAAGTCTGCCAAGAAAAAGCACCCCAAGTAGAGAGGCGCCCAAGAATTCATGCCTTAGTCAAATTTTCAAGTTTCATCCTCCAACATTCCAAACAGTTTCTACGTTCAATGAACCTACTCAGGATAAGCTCCAAAGGATTTAAAGCAAAAAGAAAGCAAATTCTCTCAAACCTCATCTTATTTAAAGAGAACTTTTGCCTTTCATTATTCATTATTGTAGGTTGGCGTCAAGAGCAAGAAGATTTTCCTTCTTTTTTTTTTCTCAACGAAGATTTGAAGACTCAAATGACATGCTTTTTCGGCGTTCTTCGTAGTTTCGGGATCAATGAGCGAGGAACGCTTTTTCATGCTCCAAACTTCTAAGGTGTGGCTTTTTGAAAGCAGCCACTCAACTTTTTCCATTTCTGATCACATGGGTCTCTCTGCTTTTTCATCCTCTTCAACATTGAGAAAATTTTCCCTCTTCTAGAAACTTCTTTTTGGCCACTTTTTCAAGATAGATTTTTCTTTTTCAGTTTCTAAGCATCTGGGTTTCTCTGAAATGTGATTTTCTACAAAACCCAAGTCCCAACTTTTTTCAGAAAAATTGTTTTTTCAAGGCAGATCAACATTCTATTTTCAGCAGCACTCTCCACTTACAATCAAGAAATAAATCAACTTTTTGGCAGATGTGGACGAGGTTTCAAGCAGCTTTCTTCTAGAAGCATTCTTTTTGCTTTCTTTCTATTCTCGAAACAATTCTTATCTATTCTTTGGAGAAGAGAAAGAAGATAAAATGTAATAGTTGGAATTTTCTTGTTTTCATGCTTTCCTAGGTGTTAGATGTTATCTTCTTTTAGTTTTAGAAATAAAGCTTGCTTGTTGAGCAAGCCTTAGTTGTAAAAGCAAGGAGATTTTAGGGTTCCCTACTCCTCTGCTTGTCTATAAATAAGAGTGTTTGCTCATTGTTTTTCTTAACCGTACTTGTGATAACAAATTGTTGAGCCTCTTTTTCCTGCAACTAGTTGTTGTGTAGTTGTTGTTCACTTTGTGTAAGAACAAGTTTGCAAGTCTCTTTTAGCTGCAAGTTCTTGTTCCCTGCATGTATTTAGTGTAATCTTGTTCAGAGATTTGAGAAATAAAGTCTTGAGCCTATTTTTCCTTGATATAATGTCTCATATTTCCGTTTATTGTGTTATGCTTATATGATCTCCATTTCAGCTTGCATTGAAAGTAAGTAGATGTATGTTGGAAGAGTTTATCTAAGTATTTTGTCAGAAGATCCTTCCTTGTCCATTTCTAACTCTCTTGCTCTGCGTTTACTTGAGAAGTTAGAAACGTAATTAGAGTAGGCTTAGTCGTAGTTGAAACTTCTAAAACAGAAAATCTCAACTGCAGCACTTGAGTTTTATAACCTTGTGCTCTTAGCTAAACAAAAAGATAGGAAAATTAGTTTTAGTTTACTTTCCTTTTAATAACATCAAAAAAGAGGGAGCTTCCCCTCCTAATTTGAAGAGCAGGTTACTGCACATAGCTGTCCATTTCCAAGTCACATACCAGAGGTGCGATTTGAAACGCCAACAGTTTTCTGGCGCCCACCGTGGGGCATGAGGCATAAAACTTTAAGAAAGCTTACACTTTATGACACGGGAATGACCATCTGACACCCTATTAAGTGATCCAGCCAGAAGCAATGGGTGATAACAACATTAATGTTGGCAGGAACCTGAGACATCCACCCCCATTACTTTGGGGCAACATCATTGGACCTTTGGCTTTGCAGGAACACCATGAATTACCTAAAGGGTCGAGGAAGCATTTTCCATGGTTTCACGACGATGGAACTCAACATCCTGATGATCATCTTGCCACCTTCTCAACAGCTTGCGCCATCTTGCACATGGAACATGAAGACATCATAGTGCATCTCTTTTTGGAGACTCTTGTTGGGAATGCTACCGATTGGTTCAATCACCTGGAGTTGGGCATTATTACAAGTTGGGCAACTATGAGTGAGAAATTTTTAGCAAGATTCAAACTTGCTAAAGACAATCATTGGTTGTTTGCTCAACTTGCAAATTCAAAGATGGAGTACAATGAGCCCATGAGGGAGTTTGTAGCAATATTTAATCGTCTTGTTACACAGCTTTCTTCTACGCTTAATCCATCACCGGAGATTCTGATGAGTTGTTTCATAAATGCTCTTCCATCAGAGATAGCCTTCTTCTTTAAGATGGAAAGACATATAGAATTGACAGATGCCGAAGAACATGCCATAGAGTTGGAGGATAATATGATCACTTCCGGCATAATGAAGAAGGATTCAATCAGGCCTCTGGTTCAAAGTTTTGCAAACCCACTGCCACAAAAAGTAGCCGATGAGATGCTTGCACTACCACCACCACAATATCAACCTCAACAACAGTATCAACCTCAACAGCCGTATCAGCCAAGGAGAAATGATTTTCAGCCTTACAACAATTACAAGTCGTGGTTGCTAGCACCTCCACCAAGACAAACAATTGAAGCTGCACCACACATAGTATTTTGTTCCTTTCATGATACCGATGAACATATCGGTTCATGTCCTGAGAACTTAAGAATGAACCAGATTATGGGATATGTGGATGTTGCACCCAGTTCTAGTTTTGTCCCAACACGAAGTTCGAATGTTGTCTTACCACAGAGGGAAAACTTCGATGGCGACTTCACTCCGGGATACTTTCAAAGTGAACCCGTTATTGAAGAAAAAGAAGACCTCCACCACTACTCTCTTGCAGAAAATCATGGAAAACACTTTTTTCTCGTGTTGACAAGTGCTCTACACTTGCAAGCTCAAAAAGAAGAAGAGAGGCAGAGAGCTAAAGAACAAGTTAAAGAAGCGGTTGCTCAAGACTCATCTTCGACAAATTTTGATATTGTAGATGCCTTGATGAAGAACAAAGTGCAAATTTCTTAGCTGAAATATCTTCGTGATCATCCTGAGTAGCTGGACAAAATAATACATGTAAAGAAAGAAGCTTCAATTCAGCCTACATTGCTTGAGTCACTTGTTCCAGTGAAAGAAAAGCCCAAACCTTTCTATATTCTTTGTATATAGGAGGATTTAAATTGAGCAATTGGATCATTGATTCAGGAGCCTCAGACAATGTGATGCCTCTACAAGTGATGAAATCATTGGGACTCTCATGCACAGAAACTCAGAACGAGTGCTATTCACTTCAGTCTGAGTCAATGTCATTGGTCGGACAATTGAAGGACACTCAAGTAAGGTTGGCAGCTTGCCCAGAGAAAAAGATAAAAATGACCATCCTAGTGGTTGACATTCCACCCAGCTATGGGATGTTGAGTTGGAGCTTCTGCAGAGACCTTGGTGGTGCAATGCAGTTAGATTGATCATCTGCAACCATTCCTGTGGAGGAAGGCAGAATCAAGATAGAACCTGAGCCCAAATCCTAGTTCATGGTGGTGAAAATCCCACACCCCCCAACCCAAATTATGTATCAAGGAATGGGTCTCAGTAATTATGTGATGCTGTTAGTGACAGAAACTGAAGACTAGAACATTGCTTGTCTAGAAAAGAGATCGACAAAGGATACAAAGTTATGGACAATACAGTTCAATGGAGGTGGTTCTAATATAGGATCAGGAGTAGGGGAAGTGATCATCTCCCCTAAAGAACAATTGTACCCATTGTCATATGGCATGCAATTGGAGTTTACTCAAACTGAAAAAGAGGTGCTTTTGTTGGGCCTCAAAAATGCCGAAGACATGGGAATTGAACTCTTATGTGTTAAAGGGGATGTGGAGTTGATCGATGAGCCAATCAAAGGATATTTCTAGGTCAGAAAGTATCATCTACGACTTTATAGAAATCGGGTTTGGAACGCGATCGATTGGTTTGAAGAGTTCGACAACAGAGATACCCCAATGATTGACAACACAGACATCCCGATGATGAATGACACCAAAGTTGGTGACTCAGTGGTACCCGCTTCCTTCCTTGTGCTATATTCTGACTTTTGTCAAGGTGCCTCTACTTGGATGTATGAAGATATGAGAATCTTCATCTCGGAAGATTTGTCTCCTGCAATACCCAGGAGAAGAGAAGTAAAGCCTTTAAGGCAGAAACGACATCCTTCAGGGGTGGAGTAAATTTTTTGTGAATATTTTCCTTTATGTTTTTGTGATGTGTTTCCCCTTTCCGTGATGTGATCGTTATGTTGTGTTTCCCCTTTCTATAACAGTTTCGTTGTGTTTTAGGTGATTAGGCATCTTGTTTTAGGTGATTTTTAGGGAAGTCCAACTATTAGGTGATTCTAGGAAGTCCCGTCATAGGTGACTTAGGGAAAGTCTTGCAAATAGGTGATTAGGAAATGTTGCTAACTCCGATACCCAATGGATAAGGCACTGGTCTATGCTCAAAACTCTAGAGATTCTTTGGTTCTCCTATGCTGTAAGTATCCGCCATGGTCCCCAGACAGAGCCAAATGTTGTACCCCAAATTAAAAAATTTGCTACACTTAGGCATTTTGCAGAAATGGTTAAAAGTCTTGTCAAATTTGTAAAAAAATATCAAAATTGGGGTTTGCATGTCTTGCATGAGGGTCAAAAACTCAAAAATTTCAAAATCTAACGATATGGGTCTACTCAGAGCCAAGTCTACAAAACCCAAATCTCAGTTTTTCGGCCCTACTTTTTAGGAAAATTGCTATTTTTAGAAACTTTCCAAAAATAGAAACTTTTTATGGGTTTCTTTTGAAACGGATACTAGCAAAATTTTCTAAAACTATAAATTTTGGCTGTTAGGGTTCAAATTGATTTTGATTGGCTAAAAATACTTCCTCATCAGGTTGGTGCAGTCAGAATCACGAAAAGATCAGTTTTTCCCTAATGGGTCTATTCTGCTTTTTCAGAAGCATTTCAGGAGCTCCAAAGCCATTAATGGAGGTCAGTCAGCTGCCAAGTGTCAGATTCAAACATTCAAGCATTGAACAGAAGATGAGAAATGATGAGCGTGCATGAAGAACAAGAAATAGAGAAAGGAAGCTGTGAAAGTTGAAAAATGCAAAATTTTGGCTAACATTGGAGACTCCAGGCGCTCCAGCTCAGCCTAGGCACCTAAACCCTCATGCCTTAGAAAATTTTCATTTCCAGCGAGCAAGGCAAAGGTAAGCACGTTGAGCGAGGAGAGAACTTGAAATCTGTAGAATAAAATGGTTGTCTGGAGGAACTGGGCGCCCCAGAAGGAGATAGGCACCCAACTTTTCAGGGCATCAAATGATGAAATTAGGGTTTGTGCTCCCAGGCAATGTTGTTCAGAATCTCCTCAACTCTGCAGTGAGTCCAATAGCTTAGCCATTAGATCAACCAGGCATCCAGAAATCAAAAATCAAACAAAGGTTAAAATCAAGCAAAAAGTTGAAAATGTTGAAAATTTGGCTAAGTCTGCCAAGAAAAAGTGCCCAAGTAGAGAGCGCCCAAGAATTCATGCCTTAGTCAAATTTTCAAGTTTCATCCTCCAACATTCTAAACAGTGTCTACGTTCAATGAACCTACTCAGGATAAGCTCCAAAGGATTTAAAGCAGAAAGAAAGCAGATTCTCTCAAACCTCATCTTATTCAAAGAGAACTTTTTCCTTTCATTATTCATTAGTGCAGGTTGGTGTCCAGAGCAAGAAGATTTTCCCTTTTGTTTTCTCAACGAAGATTTGAAGACTCAAATGACATGCTTTTTCGGTGTTCTTCGTAGTTTCAGGATCACTGAGCAAGGAGGAATGCTTTTTCATGCTCCAAACTTCTAGGGCGTGGCTTTTTCAAAGCAGCCACTCAACTTTTTCCATTTCTAATCACATGGGTCTCTCTACTTTTTCATCCTCTTCAACATTGAGAAAAATTTCCCTCTTCTAGAAACTTCTTTTTGGCCACTTTTTCAGGATAGATTTTGCTTTTTCAATTTTTGAGCATCTAGGTTTCTCTGAAATGTGATTTTCTACAAAACCCAGGTCCTAGCTTTTTTGGGAGAAATTGTTTTTTCAAGGCAGATCAACATTCTATTTTCAGCAGCTCTCTCCACTTAAAATTAAGAAATAAATCAGCTTTTTGGCAGATGTGGACGAGGTTTCAAGTAGCTTTCTTTTAGAAGCATTCTTTTCGCTTTCTTTCTATTCTCAGAACAATTCTTATCTATTCTTTGGAGAAGAGAAAGAAGATAAAATGTAATAGTTGGCATTTTCCTGTTTTCATGCTTTCTTAGGTGTTAGATGTTATCTTCTTTTAGTTTTAGAAATAAAGCTTACTTGCTGAGCAAGCCTTACTTGTAAAAGCAAGGAGATTTTAGGGTTCACTACTCCTCTGCTTGTCTATAAATAAGAGTGTTTGCTCATTGTTTTTCTTAACCATACTTGTGATAACAAATTGTTGAGCCTCTTTTTCCTGCAACTTCTTGTTGTGTAGTTGTTGTTCACTTTGTGTAAGAACAAGTTTGAAAGTCTCTTTTAGCTGCAAGTTCTTGTTCCCTGCATGTGTTTAGTGTAATCTTTGTTCTAGAGACTTGAGAAATAAAGTTTTGAGCCTATTTTTCCTTGATATAATGTCTCATATTTCCATTTATTGTGTTATGCTTATATGATCTCCATTTTAGCTTGCATTGAAAGTAAGTAGATGTATGTTGGAAGAAGAGTTTATCTAAGTATTTTGTTAGAAGATCCTTCCTTGTCCATTTCTAACTCTCTTGCTCTGTGTTTACTTGAGAAGTTGGAAATGTCATTAGAGTAGGCTTAGTCGTAGTTGAAACTTCTAAAACAGAAAATCTCAGCTGCGGCACTTGAGTTTTATAACTTTGTGCTCTTAGCTGAACAAAAATATAGGAAAATTAGTTTTAGTTTACTTTCTTTTTAATAACATCAGCAAAAAAGGAGCTTCCCCTCCTAATTTGAAGAGCGGGTTACTGCACATAGTTGTTCATTTCCAAGTCGCATACCAGAGATGCGATTTGAAATGCCAACACAACAATCATGGAACTGTATGCAAATGGCCCTTTAAACAAACAAAAAAAACTTTCCTCCAATATGTTACACCTGTGGGCCAAAGGCAAAAAAAATCAGGGGGGAGTATGGTGTGAAATTGTCATGTTTGCCATAAAGATTTTAGGGGCAGCTACACAAGGGTAAGGTCTCATTTTTTGGGTGAGGTGGGCCATGGAGTTAGAATGTGTCCTAATTTAAAAGACGAAGCAATAAAGTGCCAAAGATTGCAAATGGAGGTGGATGGGGTTCAAGGTGGGTCAACTTCTTTTCCAAGTGTGCAATCATTTATGCCTATGCCTTCCACGGTTGGTAGTAGTGAAGTTTCCACAAGAGGAAAGAGGAAAATGAGTGGTAGTGGGAAGGGAGCTTCAGTTGAGTCTATGTTTAATAACCAAGCACGAGAAGCCACAAAATCTTCCATTGCCAAATTCTTTTTTGTCCATGCAATCCCATTTCATGTGGCTCGTTCCTCTTATTTCAAACAAATGGTTAAAGATATAGCCAATATTGGCCCTTCATTCATACCCCTTGGAGATCATAAGCTATGCACCCTCCTAGACAAAGAGTATGTAATGTCCCTTACCCAACCTTGTCCTAGAATTCACTTGTTTTCCCTAGAATTCGTTTGTTGATTAGGATTAGGGTTTCTTTCTTCCAAATGAGTATTCTCCTAATTCCATAACTCTAGATTGGAATCTTGTATTCATCCAGATTGACAACATATCTGTTAGCATTAATATCTAGATATCAAAAATAAGACATAATCAGAATGCAATTATGCAGACATAATCATACGTGCAAATTGAAAACATAAGAAGAGTCACTCAGCCCATCAGGAGAGGAGAATCCTGAAATATACCGAGCCAAATTTTTTCGATTTTCAAATGCAAGTTACAATTAACAAGCACCCGTTAAAGTTAGCTTATAAACCAAACGATGCTGAAAGCAACTCTAACTAGAATGTACACCAGGATCCCGATGTGGGCAAGGTGTGAGCATTGGTCAGAGGATCTTAAAGGAAGTGCTGAAACAAGAACTCTAACCAAGAAATGCGTCGGCAAACGACGAGCATATGGTCAGAGGATCCCTATCTATTGCAATACTGAAAATTAATTCAACACCAAGTATGTGCTACTCAATCCATGATGGATAAGAGGCGACCATATGGCAGAGACTTATGAAATTACAATGCAAATTAAGTAAACAGGCGGCAAGCCAACCTCTTCCACTTATTCAGTGGGCAGTTACAAACATTGAAATTGCAAGAATAAGAAAGATGTTGATAGTACTACTGTTCAGCTTACAATATGTTGAAGAATGCCTGCAAGATCAAGAATTAGAGAATCTCAAAGAGTTGCAATAGTAAGGATGTCATCCAATAGATCAATTGTGAAGTTCTAACACCCACCCTTCACTCATACACAATTTTTCCAAAGTCTGATATGACAGACCAGCAACATGAATATCAGACCTGCTCTCTAATTCTTCAATGAAATGCTCATATCTCACCCAATACCCACCCAAATGAAGTGAAATCAAAGCTGGAAACCCTAAGAAGTGTGGCGACCAAGATAGGAGACCTCTAACAACTCAAATACCCCATATTTATTTCCTACACAAATCCCAATGCAAACAGAATGGTACGGCCCAGCAAGAGGGGCGACTTCCTTAGATAAATTCAAGTTCTTCAAAATAAAATCTGCAAATTGGTGGAAAGGGGCGCCCACCCTAGACAAGAAGAAATGAACAACACCCAGAATGATATCTTTTTGTATTTTTGAAATATGAATGAAAACTACAATCAGCTATGTTCTCAGCAACTCCAGAAAAATAACATGAAAATGCAAATAACTGAACTACAAATGTATTAACTCACAACAAAGCAATCCTCACTACAAAATTCACTCAAAACAAGCAAACCTCTCCACTAGGTGCTGTCTCACAAGCACGAAGTTGAGCCTAGCTAGGAGGCATTCATTCCTCGAAGCAATCCTCTCACCATTTCGGCAGCATAACTTTACTCAAGATGTTGGATGATGAAAATGAAGACCAAGACCTCCTTTTATAAACTTGTGAGGACAATCCAAAAGCTTCTAGAAACCCTGCTTTTCAAATTTTGAAGTAACTCCTTTTCCCTCCAAAGATGGCGTCCCTTTTCTCAAAGCAATTTGACTTTTTAATTTAAAATGATTTTCTCCTCAAGATGGGCGTCCTTTTCAAACATTGATTTTTGGACTTAAGAATATAATAAAATGTCTCCATGAAGCGCCACCCCTCAAAGACCCCCCTTTTAAGAACAACATAAAGTTGTTTCACTAGGCCAAGGGGTCACATTATAAAATATAACTTTAAAATATAACATTTAAATCAACTGAAATTATCTCACCAAAAATGCTTCCCAAGGTCAAGATTGATCAACCAAACTGAAATGACTGAAGATGAGAGCCAACCGTGCCGAAGCCAACATGACCACTGCCAGAAATAGAATTTACTAAAAATAGTAAATTCATGAAAGTGCTCAAAATGCCAAGAAGAACACATCACCGAAAAGCTCGCGAAAAACCCAGAAGGAATCCGCAATTCATTCACCAATCCATGAGCATAAGAAACCTCCAACCAAGAAACCCTAATTTCACCACCGAGAAGCCTACGGGTCTCCAGAATAGGCCAACGGTCGATCAAAAAAAGTCATGCTCGAGAAGGGGACATTACAGTCCGCCCTCCCCAAGATTGCTTGTCCTCAAGCAATCGCAAACTCGGATGTTGCAGAATCTCATCACTCTCCCAAGTCGCATCCTCCATAGGCAAGTTCTTCCAGTTCACCAAATACTCTCTGATTGTTCTTTTCCTCAAAGAACGCTCTCTGGAATCAAGAATCTCCTCAGGAATCAAAACTAACTGTCCTTCATCCAAAGGTGGCAACTGTGATGAAGCAATAACGTTGTGTCCAAGTGCCTTCTTGAGGCGAGACACGTGGAAGACATTGTGCACTTTGCTACTCGAAGGTAGCTCCAACTCATAAGCTACTGCTCCCACCTTTCTCATAACCTTGAACAGTCCATAGAAGCGAGGCTTGAGCTTCTCAGCTCCACTCTTCTTGAGAGTAGACTGTCTGTAAGGCTGTAGTCGAAGATAAACCATATCTCCAACCTCAAAAGAGCGCTCAACACGCCGCTGATCAGCGTACATCTTTTGCTAATTCTGTGCAATCTGCAGATTGTTCTTCAAAGATTTCAAGATATCTTGACTCTGCTGTAACATATCCTTGGCTTGAGGGACTTTGCTATCACCAAACACCAAATCAGCAAAGCTAGGAGCCTCATAACCATAAAGAGCCATGAAAGGTGACATCCTTATTGACATGTGAAAGGAAGAATTGTAGCAATACTTGCCTAAATGAAGCCATTTCACCCATGCTCTTTGCTGTTCTGAAACATAGTTCCTCAAATAACCTTCCAACCACTTGTTTACTATCTCTGTTTGCCCATCAGTTTGAGGGTGATAACTAGTCCTTGGAGTAAGCACTATACCACTCATTCTAAAGACCTCTTGCCAAAAGGTGCTTAGGAACTTGCTGTCCCTATCACTCACAATGTTTCTTGTCAACCCATGCAATCTAAACACCTCATGAAAAAACAGATCTGCAACTTGAGCTGCTGAAAGTGAGCTGGTAATGGCAAAGAAATGAGCAAATTTTGTCAATCTATCTACTACAACATAGATACAATCTCTTCCTTGAACTTTGGGTGAACCAGTGATGAAGTCCATTGAGATGCTTTCCCACTTTTGATTGGGAATGGGAAGAGGTTGCAGCAGACCAGCTGGTAGTGTATGCTCATTTTTATTCATCTGACAAGTGGGACACTCCTGAATGTAACGTTGAACTTCTCCTTTCAACCCTTTCCAAGAAAATCTTTCCCGGATCTGCCTATATGTCTTGAAGAATCCCTGATGACTAGCAAGTGGAATGTCATGAAATGTCAACAAAATCTTCTTTTTGAGCTTAGAATCAACCACCAAAAAGATTCTACCCTTGTAGTGTATCAGCCCTTCAACCACCTTGTACCTTTCGTCATGAAAAGTACCCTCCATAATGCTGGTTGCGAACTGATCTTTGGCATAATCAGCAAGCAACATGTTCTTCCAATCAGCAGTAAGCTCACATAATGAGCTCAAATGAGGTCTTCTGGATAACGCATCAGCCACTATGTTGTTTTTGCCTTTGACATACTCAATGTCAAAATCGTAAGCTTGAAGCTTACTCACCCACTTCTGTTGCCTCTCGTTCAAATCTTT
The DNA here is from genome assembly GCA_007258455.2 of Sequoia sempervirens. Taxonomy (NCBI): domain Eukaryota; kingdom Viridiplantae; phylum Streptophyta; class Pinopsida; order Cupressales; family Cupressaceae; genus Sequoia; species Sequoia sempervirens. The sequence goes on from VDFB02066442.1 coordinate 33,530, forward strand.
CTGATGCATGAAATGCTTGAGACTGTTGTGATCAGTCTTGACCACAAACTTGCTCCCCACCAAGTACTGTCTGAACTTGGCTAATGCATGCATGATTGCAAGCATTTCCTTGTCATAGATAGAGTAGGCCCTCTCAACTCCTCTTAATTTTCTGCTCTCAAACACGATGGGATGTTTATCTTGCATTAAAACAGCCCCAACACCTTCACCGGATGCATCACACTGTAGCTCGAAGGGCTTGGAAAAATCCGGAATAGCAAGAACGAGACAAGAACTCATTATTTTCTTAAACTTGTCAAAAGTACTCTGAGCCTTTTCTGACCAGCAAAAAGCACCCTTTTTCGTGAGGTCAGTAAGAGGAGCAGCATTATGAGAGTAACCCTTCACAAACCTTCTGTAAAATCCACAAAGGCCCAAAAACCCTTTCAAGTGAGTCAAGTTCTCAGGAGGTGGCCAATCAACAATAGCCTTGATCTTTTCTGGATCAACCTTCACACCTTCAGCACTGATTATGTGACCAAGGTAAAGTAGCTCCTTCATTCCAAATTCACATTTGGATTCTTTGGCAAACAAGCTCTTTGATTCCAGGATGTTAAGCACTTCCTCCAAGTGCTTGAGATGTTCTTCCCAAGTCTTGCTAAAAATCAAGATGTCATCAAAAAATATCAGCACAAACTTCCTCAATTGCTTCTGAAAGACTCTGTTCATGCAAGATTGGAAAGTAGCAGGAGCATTAGTCAACCCAAATGGCATGACTAGGAACTCAAAGTGACCATAGTGACATCTGAAGGTTGTCTTCTCCACATCAGATCCTCTCATTCGAATCTGATAGTAGCCCGACCTCAAGTCTATCTTCGAAAAGAACTTGGCTCCATGTAGCTCATCAATGAGCTCATCTATCCTTGGAATGGGATATCGATTTTTGATGGTGCTTTGATTCAAAGCACGATAATCAACACACATTCAAATGGTACCATCCTTCTTCACTAGAACAACTGCTGAAGCAAAGGGACTCTTACTTGGACGAATGAAGCCCATCTCCAAGAGCTCCCTAATGTTCTTTTCAATCTCATCCTTTTGCTTTTTGGGGTACCGATATGGAGTTGTGATTACTGGCTTGGCTCCTTCCTTGAGCTCTATGACATGTTCTGAACCTCGATCAGGGGGTGGTCCAGGAGGTAAATCAACAAACACTTTACTCTTCTTGGTGAGTAGAGACTGAATATCAGGAGGATAATCTCTTTTTGTTTCAATCGGACTAGCTGGAAGAATCATACATTCTGCAGCCCACTCCACTTGGTCATGACGTATCAGCCTTGCCATTCTCTTGAATGACACAATCCGAGGACCACCATTAAACATTCCTCTTAACACCACCTTCTTTCCATCGGATTGAAATTTGAGTTCCATGGTTTGCATATTTAAAGAGATCTCTCCAAGAGATCGCAGCCACTGAATGCCAAGGACGGCATCCGTATCTCCAATATTAACCACATAGAAGTCATCCTTGACTTCGTAATTGCCCAATTGCATGGACATGTTTGGAATCTTCTTGGTGCATGAGATGTGAAATCCATTAGCAACCATAACTTTGAAACCTTCAAAATCTTCTGTTTGCAGCCCTTTCTTTGCCACCACAACTTCATCAATGAAGTTATGTGTTGCCCCAGTATCAATCAGAGCAACAATTCGCTGCCCTTTAATCATCCCTCGAACTTTGAAAGACTCATTCTTTTGGAAGCTCGAAAGTTGAGCCAATGTACCTTCACTTCCTTTTTCACTTTCGGACTCTTCTGGAGCTCTTTCTTCTTCGCTGTCCTCAAAATCAGTTTGCTGATCAGAAAAATCAGAATTGCTTTCTTCAGCTGTATAGAATTCAATTTGATGGATTTTGGCTCCTTTTGGGCAAACATGATCTTGGGACCATTTTTCCCAACAACGGAAACATAACCCCTTTCTTCGGAGTTCATTGATAGTCTCTGGATCCAATCTTGTGCCATGAGGTTTCTGCTGTTTGAACTCCTTATGGTGAGGTCTTTGATGAGGCTTTTTCCCTCTATCCCCTTTGTGAAATGATGGCTTGGAATGGAATTTTGCTTTGGGAACAGCCCACTCCATGTTTCTTGCTTTCTTCATTGCCTCCTGTAGGGAGGGTGGATCAAAAGCTTTGATCCAACCCTTGAGTGGCTCCATCAATCCTTCGCTGAATAGGATCACCAATCTTCTCTCCGTGATTCCAGTGACCATTACTGAAAGTCTTTGAAACTCAGCTATGTAGGCATCAATTGTGCCATACTGCCTCAACTGTGCCAACTCCCTGAAATGCACCTCTGGGTCCTTCTTCTCGAATCTCTCAATGAGTCTATTGGTGAACTCATCGTAGGTAGTGATAGACCCATGACCTAAGGTGATTAGGCCATGATACCACCACTCATGCGCCACCCCGTCTAAGTGTAGCGTAGCGAACTTAATTGCTTCTTCTTCAGCCATTGGTCTAAGAGCCAGATAGTTGTCTAGCTTCTGTATCCAAGCTCGAGCAGAACTATTATCACTTCCATCAAAGTGGGGAAGCATAACCTTGTTGATAGCTTGATACAAGTCTCCTTGTACTGGTGTTCTCCTTTGATCATAATTTCTCCCTTTTCCTCTATTCTTCCTCCTAAACTCCATGTAATCGTTGAAGGACATGTCTAGTTTGACTTCATCAGGAAGAGTTTCATATTCAGTACAGCCTATCCTCAGCTGCTCCAAAGTTGAAGCATTTTCTTCGGGATCTGGATGTGGGTTTGTTGGTGCCAAAAACGTGGGTTTGAATGGTCTAGCAGAAATGTATGTGCTGCTTGCTGAAGGTTGGACAACATGTCCATTATGCTGGTTGGAAGCACTATGTTCACCAGCATGCCCTGTATTGTTCTGTGGAGTATTCTGACCCAATCTCCCGAACATGAGAGAAACCATATCTAACAAAGCATCCATCTTCTTATCGAACCCTTGACCTGGATTGGCCAAATGTTCTATACCTTTCCCACTGTCACCTCTGTTGCCAGAACTTCTTTCATTGCCCCCTAAAGTCCTTTCATTATCCCCCATTTCTGTTTCCTGAGAAGGCTCCCAATTAGCCCTCAAAACCTCTGATACTGTCTGACCTTCTGGAACCTGATACAACTGTTTCTAAATGGTATCCCTCTTGTATACCCTTGCCAAGTACCTCTGCTCTCTGTCACTCATAGAAGGCTGTTTTCACAGGATGGCAGGATGCATGGCTCTGATACCACTGAAATATACCGAGCCAATTTTTTTCGATTTTCAAATGCAAGTTACAATTAACAAGCACCCATTAAGGTTAGCTTATAAACCAAACGATGCTAAAAGCAACTCTAACCAGAATGTACACCAGGATCCCGATGTGGGCAAGGTGTGAGCTTTGGTCAGAGGATCTTAAAGGAAGTTGAAACAAGAACTCTAACCAAGAAATGCGTCGGCGAACGACGAGCATATGGTCAGAGGATCCCTATCTATTGCAATACTGAAAATTAACTCAACACCAAGTATGTGCTACTCAATCCATGATGGATAAGAGGCGACTATATGGCGGAGACTTATGAAATTACAATGCAAATTAAGTAAACAGGCGGCAAGCCAACCTCTTCCACTTATTCAGTGGGCAGTTACAAACATTGAAATTGCAAGAATAAGAAAGATGCTGACAGTACTACTGTTCAGCTTACAATATGTTGAAGAATGCCTGCAAGATCAAGAATTAGAGAATCTCAAAGAGCTGCAATAGTAAGGATGTCATCCAATAGATCAATTGTGAAGTTCTAACACCCACCCTTCACTCATACACAATTTTCCAAAGTCTGATATGACAGACCAGCAACATGAATATCAGACCTGCTCTCTAATTCTTCAATGAAATGCTCATATCTCACCCAATACCCACCCAAATGAAGTGAAATCAAAGCTGGAAACTCTAAGAAGTGTGGCGACCAAGATAGGAGACCTCTAACAACTCAAATACCCCGTATTTATTTCCTACACAAATCCCAATGCAAACAGAATGGTACGGCCCAGCAAGAGGGGCGACTTCCTTAGATAAATTCAAGTTCTTCAAAATAAAATCTGCAAATTGGTGGAAAGGGGCGCCCACCCTAGACAAGAAGAAATAAACAACACCCAGAATGATATCTTTTTGTATTTTTGAAATATGAATGAAAACTACAATCAGCTATGTCCTCAGCAACTCCAGAAAATAACATGAAAATGCAAATAACTGAACTACAAATGCATTAACTCACAACAAAGCAATCCTCACTACAAAATTCACTCAAAACAAGCAAACCTCTCCACTAGGTGCTGTCTCACAAGCACGAAGTTGAGCCTAGCTAGGAGGCATTCATTCCTCGAAGCAATCCTCTCACCATTTCGGCAACATAACTTTACTCAAGATGTTGGATGATGAAAATGAAGACCAAGACCTCCTTTTATAAACTTGTGAGGACAATCCAGAAGCTTCTAGAAACCCTGCTTTTCAAATTTTGAAGTAACTCCTTTTCCCTCCAAAGATGGCGTCCCTTTTCTCAAAGCAATTTGACTTTTTAATTTAAAATGATTTTCTCCTCAAGATGGGCGTCCTTTTCAAACATTGATTTTTGGACTTAAGAATATAATAAAATGTCTCCATGAAGCGCCACCCCTCAAAGACCCCCCTTTTAAGAACAACATAAAGTTGTTTCACTAGGCCAAGGGGTCACATTATAAAATATAACTTTAAAATATAACATTTAAATCAACTGAAATTATCTCACCAAAAATGCTTCCCAAGGTCAAGATTGATCAACCAAACTGAAATGACTGAAGATGAGAGCCAACCGTGCCGAAGCCAACATGACCACTGCCAGAAATAGAATTTACTAAAAATAGTAAATTCAGAAAGTGCTCAGAATGCCAAGAAGAACACATCACCAAAAAGCTCGCGAAAAACCCAGAAGGAATCCGCAACTCATTCACCAATCCATGAGCATAAGAAACCTCCAACCAAGAAACCCTAATTTCACCACCGAGAAGCCTACGGGTCTCCAGAATAGGCCAACGGTCGATCAGAAAAAGTCATGCTCGAGAAGGGGACATTACAAATCCCTAAGGGGCCAATGGTCTACCACCTCCTATTGCCCAACCCTTGCTTCAAGCCAGTGGGGCAAAATATTGCCCAACCCTTGCTCGGGCCTGTGGGGCAGAATCTAAGGTAGGACCCCCACCCCTCCATGACCCAACCCTTGCTTTGGGCCCGTGGGGCAGAATGCCCAACCCTTTCCTTGGACTTGTGGGGTGGAACCTGGGTGGGGTTTTTAGAAAAACCACTTAAGTCGTGATTCACCTCTCCTGGTAGGATTACATGCACAATTTAGACAATTTATTTTCAGTCACCAAATATGCAGATATTAGTACTTCATTTGCATTTTCACATATTATGCTATAAAAGTGTTCAATATAAGCATACAATCCCATTGAGTTCTAGCATGAAGGTATATTAGAATGCATAACTAAATTAAGCAATATTCATGTCTACATGTTCATTATATTCTTTCGATGCTGCAATTCAATACAACCTACAGTTCCAAGTGTAATTTGCAAAAATCAGACATCAATCAAATATAGATGTAGATCAATCATCATTAGAACCATATCTATATAAGGTAAACCATTATGGCCTATGATTAGTCAAGGACTACACCGTCCGCCTAAGTCCAATGCCAATTACCAGTATAATGAGTCTATTTCCAGATTCAATACTCAAGAAGGAATGGTTCCAACACATCAGAGGCGACTGTGTGCATTCCAATGAATAAAGCATATCAATTATTTTTAATAATACATAGATCGGTTGGGCATACAAGGTTCATGCAACCTTGTTATGTCAGATTGAGGACAACTAAATATTAAAGCTAAGTGAGTAGTCTCACCTGATCGGCTATGTCTTCCCATGACTCTTTATTCCTTATTCGTCTTCCTTCAACCTTATATAAGATTGATCATAGGATGAGGACAATTCATAAATATGCATAATCTACTTATGTTTATATTAAAGAGTCATCATTATTTATAAGGCTTAATAATTGCTGCAAGTATCATTATTGTATATTCACAAGTGATTCCCCTATCTACTTACCCATATATATATATATATATATATATATACATCTGATTTTATAATATATTTATATATTATATATAAATTTATATATATTATTATTATTTCCAACTAATTTCAACCTACAATAATTTCTTGGTATGAATACATACATACATACATACATATATATAAATAAAATTATGTTTTTATAATATAATTAACTTACCCTTAATATATTGCTGCTACGATCTGCAGTCTGTTCTTATCTTTTCCCAGCCCCGTCTCCCCTTTTTTAACCTCAACAATCTCCTTAAATATTTCTATACCTTTTCACCAAGGGACATGTCTTTTAAAACCAATCAACATCCCTTTTGAGGAATCACATATTTTCCAAGTGTTGTTTGACTAATGATTGTTGATTTTGGAGGCATCGATGTTTAAGGTTTTCGTTACATATTTAATAATATAAGACTTTGGTGTTTCCTATGAACATTGTAATATTTATTTTTTTAAGAATACGCTCATACCATAATGTTTATATTTATAATTTTAATATTATATTCAGATTTATATTTATTTTATTATTTTATTCTGATTTTGTATTCTAATACTCCATATTCTAAAATAATATCAATAAGTTATCAATATATATTGTTTTTTCTTGTAAATAATATTTTTGCTATATTAACTATTTTGTTTCGTGTTATAATATTTGTATTATAATTATAATGTTATCTAGGATGATTATAATTATAATGTTTAAATTGTAATTACTCATATTTTTAATTTCAATATTCATTTGAATATCATATTTGTATTTTAATATTTCCTATTTGGTGTTACAATTTCGTGGGACATGACAGTCCACCTCGCCCAAGATTGCTTGTCCTCAAGCAATCACCTTAAACCAATCTTGAGGTGAGAATGATCCTAGGGTTTGTAGGTTATGGGTCCATGATTTAGCTTAACTTATGTTTATGTAATCAAGTTTGTTAAAACTGGATTCATATCAAATTTATTCATGGTATCTAACATTGAAGTCTCTTCATACCTCAACCTGGTTTGCAAAATTAACTAAGGTTCTATTCCTAATTGGAATCTTCCATTGAAATACTCTCCCTTTGTATCACAAATTTGAGGGAGCCACACCCTTTCACTTCAATAGTCACATCTCTTCATTGTATTTGGATACTAGCTATAATGTAGTTTTAGATAGGTTATTTTGTTAGTGCCTCCCAACCCCATAAGCCTTTGACCGATAACCTTAACATTTTCATAGTTTTTAAGCATAAAGTAAACATAGTGATGGACTCCAAATGACTCAGAAATTAAAGCAGACAACCAAGTAGCTCAAATGGTTAAAGATATAGCCAATATTGGCCGTTCATTCATACCCCTTGGAGATCATAAGCTATGCACTAGCCTCCTAGACAAAGAGTACTCCAAAGTTAATGTGCTAATGAAGGATATGAGGTGAACGTGGATGAGGACAGGTTGCTCTATAGTGATGGATGGGTGGACTGATGTTAGACATCGGCCACTCATCAATATCATAGTCACATGCCCTGCTGGTTCTTATTTTCTTAGAGCCATAGATTGTTCAAGGAAACATAAGGATGCAGAATTCCAGTATTCCATTTTGACAAATGCCATAGAGGAGGTTGGGGCTGCTAATGTGGTACAGGTGATCACCGATTCAACACGTGTGTGCAAATTGGCGGGTTTGATGGTGGAGGGTGCTTATAGGCACATCTTTTGGACCCCATGTGTTCATGCATTGAACAATGCATTGAAAGACATAGGGAAGTTAGATTGGGTGAAGCAAATGGCGGCAAAAGCTAGAGAGATTTAAATGTTCATTTGCAATCACCACACCTCACTTGCTCTCTTCAGGTCATATTCAAAGGAGTTTCTCAAACCTATTGAGACAAGGTATGCCACTTCATTTGGTTTCACTTTCAAATTTTGAAACTTCAAACATTTCAATTTGTATTCTAAATTTGAATTTTCAAGTGCATTGAGCCTTATATTGCTTTTTCCTTTTAATGAATGTAGCTATGCCACATATTTCATCTTGTGGGAGAGGATGCTTGAGGTGCATGAGCCTCTACAATTGATGATGGTGAATTCAAAGTGAACTAGATGGCCTAATTCAAGTTCTACTCAAGGAAAATCCATCAAACAAAAGATCCTTGATGACGATTGGTGGTCCAATGTGAGGTAAGGCATTGCTGATTTTATTACTAAATTGCTGATTTTATTAAAAATTAAATATTAGATTGCTGATTTTAATATTTTAATTCTATTTTCCAATGTTCCAACTTTTGAAATTTCTAACATGTCAATTAACTTGTCAGTTAATTCTTTTGAACTTTTTGTTTTCATTTTGTAGATATATTTGTTCCTTCATCTCACCTATTGTAGATATCATTCAGTGTGCTGATACAAACTCTCCTAGTCTTGGAGAGATGTACGAGACATTTAACAGTATGCTTGGGAAGATAAAGCAAACAATATTGGCAAAGGATCCCACTTTGACCTTAAATGAGACACACATTAGCCCATTGTGACGAGGAGGTGGAACACAATGAAACCCCGCTTCATATGGCTACCTTTGCTCTAAATCCCAAATGGTATGCACCAAGGAATGGTAGGGTGCCTCCATGTGATGACCCAGAGGTTTTAGATGGATTCACACAGGCCATTGATAAGATGTATTCAGCGGAGCAGGCTTTAATACTTCACTCACAATTCCTTGACTTTGCAAATCTTCATGGCCCAAATTTGAGTAAACCACAGGCGAGGTTGGATAGAGCTATATTAGCTCAAATAGACCCTATTGGATGGTGGACATGGCATGGGAGGGATACACCACAGTTGAAGACACTTGTCACTCGCCTTCTTGCATAGGTTGTCAGTTCCTCTACTACAAAGAGGAATTGGTCCACATATAGCTTTATCCACTCCCTCAAGAGGAATAGACTTACCTCTAGATGAGCAGAGAAGCTAGTGGTCGTGCATAGTGCTCTTCGGCTTCAGGATCGTCAAACTCTAGAGTATCGACAAACTCTAGCTCTATGGTGGGATATTGACCCCAAAGACGTGGCTCGGGTTGATGAGGAGGAGACACCAAAGAGATTGGTTGGGATTCTGTTGGTTGAGGCTGAGGTGGACCATTGCAGTGGCAATGACTCAGAGGATGAATCTAATTTTGATACGGTTATGGGAGATGCAGATTAGGGGCAGCAGTGAACTTTGTTTTTTGTATTTTGATTTTCATATCATGATTCATAATGTAAAAGTTTAAACTTTAAAACTATATGGCAGCAGTGTAGCCTTTGGACATTTTGATATGAGTTTATAACTTATAACTTGGAGGTTGTATCATGTATGTTAATTCTGAATTTTGAATGCGTATTGAGTATTGACAAAGAATGTTGAACACAAATGTTATATGTTAAGGTTCTATAATCTATATTATGCATGCTTTATCCTTGTTTTCATATGAACATTTAAAATTTCCCTATATATTTTAAATTTTCCCTATATTTTATATAGTAGTCCCCCCGCCATCCCCAAATTTGGCCTAAAAAATTGGAAACTTGGGGACTCGTCCTGTCGTCCCCTGCTGTCGCCATCCCATAAACTTGGGGTAACACTGAAATTAAACCTTCATATCCTTAATCCAGCTATCAACAATCTTAGCATCAACTTGTTCTTTAAAAGCTTTAATATCTACATTTGTTTCAACCTTAACAAAATGCCAGTTGGATTCCTTTGCCTTTGTCTATTTTGGAGTACTTCTCTCCACCCAAGACCCAATCTTTACTCTTCCCTTTATCCTCTTTATGGGGGATGCTCTCCTTCCACACCAAGCTTTTTGGAAATAGCACATGCCACCTTATCCATGGATGCTTGATCCTTAATAGATGGTTTTGGTTGTTTGACGAGAATTTCCTAGGTTCTCATCACAAACTCCAAATTTGCTTCCAACAATCAAAACCTTTTCAAGGGCTTTTTGAACCTTCTTGGACCATTCTCCTCACCTCTTCATTCCACCTCCTCGTTGAAATATCTGATTCATAAGGTTGCAATTCCACTTTCTAGGACCTTGTCACTATCATACAAAACAACTAGCCACAATATCCAAAGATTATAACCATTCTGATACCTATTTGATCTCTTAAACGTCAATGCTTCATAGAAATTTACATATGTGTATACTGTCCCACTTGAATTAAGTTTCAAATTGGCAAAGACTGGAATATAATTTAGTGCTAGAGATTATGTTCTTAATTGTTGGAGAGAAAGGGTACAGTGTTTTCATCTGCATGAAAACAACATATAAATAACACCTAAAAGTACATTGACACAAGATGTTCTAATCTAATAATCCCAATGCGAGGAAAGCTAGTTAGAAGTGGCAATTGCTCAATTTCCTCTTCTTCCTTTGGTCAGGCTAGTTATGATAGCACAGATAGAAAATATTACAACAATCTTTCTGCAGCTATACTAATTCTGCTACTCTCTGCAGAAACGCTTTCTACTCCTACATCCAGCTAATTGTCATGTTCCTCTAAGCCCAAGTTAATATTATTTTAATAATAAAAGTGTTTATTAAGACTATTATAATAATATAATTATATATTATTAATATTAATTATCTTAATAATAATAAGTTCTTTTTGAGGTCGACCTTGAATCTTTTGGGTGCCAACTCTCTTTCAAATGTGGGAGGCTGATTTGGTTCTTGTAGATCAACCAAACATGGTATAAGAAGAAGACATAATTTCTTTTTTGAAGGAGGAAATTCTTGTGTAATCCTCTGCGATTGCAGCTATAGTGCAATAAGGACGAAAACCCTCAATTGCACTTTTGAGGTTAGGACGAAAACCCTAACCCTACTGGGCAGATCCAAACAGGGTTTGCAGATTGGACTAATACTTGGTGAAACATTTCAATTTCAAGGTACAGGCGCTGAAGGAGATCAAGATTGTTTCAAGAACTGCCCGGTAAGAAGCCATCCATCAATTGTTCAAGGAAACCCCTCAGTTTTAAAAGGGCGCCAAGGGGAAATTTCAATATAAAGAGGGCGAGACTGCAGAAGGGACAACACTTCAAAGGTTCACACATTCAATTCGCCTATACTAGATCCAGCTGTCAAGAGATATTAGACACAGTGAGCAGAAGAGTTATAACTTAGATCTTCCATCATTGGAGAAATTTGTAACTTAGGGCGTTCCGTGGGCCAAGGAAGGAGAATCTAACAGCTGTTGTGCATATATATGTGTTTGCTACCCCAAATCAGAACATAGGTGCTGAAGCTTGTAGCCATTCATTTCAAATCTGGACATTGCACTGGGGTTTACAGTCATCTACAATCATCTATATTCAGATCTGAGCACTCCTTGTACCTCCTCAGAGGCAAGCAAACCATTTGTAAGAAAAAATCAGTCTTCATGTATGTAGGTTCAGTTATGATTGAAGACAGATTGCTGGTAAAAGTAAATTTCACACTACAAACCGTAATTTGGCATGAGAAATATATACATATATATATATACTTGATCTGAGTACATCTGTCTTTAATTATTAGTGTTTCCAGATCTATGGTACTGACTGACATAAGCAAGGGTTTTACAGTGATAATTTTGGTTTGATATAAAAATTTCAATGTGTGAGTAAACCCTAGGGACATTACACTAATACTCTCCATTTCTTCTCACTTTCTCTTGCCACTCTAGTTTTATAATTGGCTCCATGCTACTCACAAATAGGATAACTGGCGGTGTCTTTTCATGCACGAACAAACCACCAAACCTCAAGGAACTTGAGATATCATTTCCTACTGTAGCTCTTCCTTTTTGTTTGAAACGATCAAACTGCCATGAAACTCTTCCTTACTGTGACAATATATCAGCCGCCATCCTGCAGTGTATGATGATTTTGTCACCATGCATAACACTCTTCGATCCTTCTATGTTTCTAATCAAATTATTGGTAGTTTGATGCAGTGATTTGTGTGATAAAGCACTTTGTTTTCACAATCATGATTCAAGAAAAATGCAAAGACTCCTATGGAGGTCATCCAAAAAATCTTTGGCAAAGAATTTAAAATTATGTAAATATAAGAATTTCAAAACTCAACCCATGATAAGATTAGGGTTAGGTTTTGGATCCATGCTGAGATTATAACTTCAGAGTTACTGAACTGCCTACATAATCCACTACCTTAACAACATTAGAATTGCGATACTTCACAAGCAATAAGCGTAACTCAAACGCGGACAGTTACTCCTGAAAAAATGGAATTATTAAATTACTTTAAGCTGAAACTTCGAGAAGCATACCTGGCGAGATATCTTGAGACAGTCGTACGCAAACACCGAATAAATTTATTGGGCGGGATATTTGAGTTTCAACAAGAGTTGATAAGCTGGAAGAATCCTCTGCCTCAGTGGAAATATATATGGAATTCCTCTTCATAGTAGTGGAAGCTTCAAAAGGATTGTCGTAGAGAGGCCTCAACTTGTCCAATGTTTCATTACGCCATTCGTCCACGACTCTTCGCAGCTTCGTGCTCTTCCTCCATTAATGCTACTGTGATACAGGAATGAATTCAGAGACTTCGAATTTGCAATTTTCAAGAAATTATCAGCAAAATTTCAGGCGAATTTTTTGTAAATACCAGACGCCATGGAAAAATTTTGTATCAATAATAAGAGTTGTTAATCTTTGACAGCAGATGAAACAATTTGAATCATATCACGTCCTATTCTATTTCCTTTCTGTTTGCTCTGTGCCCGACTGACCGTTAAATTTTAATTCAAATTAAGTGATCGCTTGAATGTTACGAAACTAGCATTCATATATTAAATATTAATATATATAAAATACCTGAGAGTATCTTATCAAAAATATTATTTATTTATTTATTTATTTGTTCTTTTAGTTTATGCAAATATTTGAATTATTTTTATTATTTATTTATGTTTTTTTTTTTTTTCATCAAATCTCTTTGATTTGATTTTTTGTTTCATCAAATCTTTTTTATTT